>ML276110.1:154226-178172 GCA_005239495.1 Nicotiana undulata
TTGCTGCGGCGTACAACCCGATCCATAACTATCCTCACATACTCGGCTCTCGGCCGCACTCAGTCATCCTCACAAGCCACTCGGGCCACTCATCTCAACTCACGGGACTCAACCCAAAATACCTCTCAAAGTTTTAAAACAGTGTGATAACATCAACGGATATAAAGCATGACTGAGTTCATAAATCTTCTACCAAAATAGTGTGATAATAGTGGAAAAATTACTCCTGAGGGTCTAAACAGATCGGCACAAGGCCCCAAATATGGCATACAACCTATAATAAAGTATAAATCTCTAAAATGCAGGATATCATAAGGTTTCAAATCAAATACGCGGCTTAATAGTCGCTACGGGACGGACTAAGTCATAATCCCCAATGGTGCACTCCCACACGCTCGTCACCTAGCATGTGCGTCACCTCATTTGTCAAAACAATACGAAATACCGGGGTTTCATACCCTCAGGTCTAGAGTTACAATCGTTACTTACCTCAAACCGGCCCGAAAGCTACTCCACGACGCTCTTGCCCCTCGAATCGGCTCCCAAATGCTCTGAGTCTATCAAAATCAGATTAATAACATCAAAATATGCTAGCGAGACGAAACTTATTCAAAAACTATCAAAATTAGGCACAATTCCCCAAATTGGCTAAACCCGACCCCCGGGCCCACGTATCGAAATTCGATAAAAACCATAAGACCGGAATCCTCATTCTCCCATGATTCTATACATACCAAGAACATCAAAATCGGACCACAATTTCCCCTTCAATTACTCAATTAAAGTATCCAATTTTTCAAGTCCTAACCCCCAATTTACACACTGATTTTCCCCTTAATTTCACCCTATTTCAGTCCAACAATCACATAAGAACGAGTTTTAGGTTCAAATATCTTACCTTAACAAAGTCCTCTTGATTTCCCTCTTCAAAAACCCTTCCAAAGCTTCAGACCCGGCTAAAAATGGTGGAAGATAACCCAAACTTCTCTAAGTCCACCTTATATACTTTCTGCTCAGGCATCTCGCACCTGCGGCCCATTTGCTCGCACCTTCGGACCGCTTCTGCGGTCAAAATACCGCATCTGCGGTTTTTCATTAAAGGGGCCAAACTCGCATCTGCGGACTAGGCGCCGCACCTGCGGTCCCGCAGATGCGCCTAATTAACCGCATCTGCGGTTCTTCTCCTGATGGCCTCATACCACATTTGCGATCTCCCTTGCCGCTTTTGCGGCTCGCACCTGCGGTCCAAAATCCGCAGGTGCGGAAATGGCAGCAACAACAAAAACATCAGCAGCAAAATAGATTTCCAACTTCCTGTCGACCACTAAAAACCATCCTGAGGCCCTCGGGATCCCACCCAAACACACCAAAAAGTCATAAATGATCACCCGGACTTAGTCGAACCCTCGGAACACCCAAAATAACATCGAAACCCCCAATCAACCCCTGATTCAAGCCTAAGGATCTCAAACTTCCGAAATTCACCAACGATGCCGAAACTAACCAAACCTCGTCCGAATGACTTGAAAATTGCACCCACATCCAAAATGACACTACGAACCTGTTCCAACTTCCAGAATTCCATTCCGACCCCGATAGCTAATTTTCCACTGCGACCGGAAATCGCCAAAAACTCAATTCCGCCAATTCAAGCTTAATTCTACACCGGACATCAAAACCACATTCCGAACACACTCCTAAGCCCCTAATCACCTAACGAAGCTATTCGAGCTATGAAATCTACATTCTGAGGTCGTTTACCAATAAGTCAACTCCCAGTTGACTTTTTCCATTATTAAGGCAGTTTAAGAGACTAAGTGTCTCAGTTCTCACCACGACCACTCCGAACCTAAACCAACCGACCCCGACACATCATAAACATAATAAGAAATGTATGAAAAAACATAAACAATAATAACGGGGCTAATTCCACGGAACGACCGGCCGGGTCGTTACACATACCAACACTAGCAGTGTATGTTTCACTAAGACACTTTCACCTTGAGACTTTCAACCGCTAGCTGGAGTTTTTCATAGCTTAAAGCACTCCACATTGTCAATATAGCGTGAGATTTTTGAAAATTTTAGGGAGTACAGTGTAATCTTTCTCAATAGAATCGGCTCAGGTATGTTAAGGCTATCCCTTCTTTCCTTTTGGCATGATTCATATGATAAAAATGAAACGAGCAAATGTACAACTTCCATAAATGACTCTATTCATATAAATGATAGAGATACTTATATTCTTGATTCCCTATGTGTCATATTATTCTATCCTCTGTTCATGGGTCTCAGAAAATAAGCAAGTTGATAAAGTTTGCTTCATGATATTATTCAGAGGTATAATGGTCTTATGACGTTCCGAGAGATTTTATTGACGTACTTCTCATGAATTGCATTCATTTATACATGTACATTGACCCATGACTAGACGGCGTTATATACGCGTATATATGTATATTATATGTATACGGGATATGGAAAAAGGTTACAGTGTTATATACGCACCACTACCTGATCAGCTGGTATACGTTGCTAATTTTGCCCACAGTAGCCGAGATGATATGATGGGATGCCCTCAAAGTCTTGATGATGTTATGAACACATGTACCTATGCACGACATGACATTCATACGCATATGCATGATGTTGAGTCCTTTACTCCATATTTCTTCCATGCTCTTTATATATTTATTTACATGCCTTACATACTCAGTACATTATTCGTACTGACGTCCTTTTATTGGGGACGCTGCATTCATGCCTGCAGGTATAGCTAATCAGTTTGACGAGCCCTCATAGTAGACGAGATTGGCATTCAGTGAAGGATCGGTAAGACTCCACCTCATTCGGAGTGCAGCCGAGTCTATGAGTCATCGTGTCAGAATTTTGCTACAGGCTTATGGGTAGGCCGGTACCCTATCCCATTTGATGTCAAATAATCTTAGCGCTTTGTAGACAGAGGTTCATTTTATACAGTATGTCAGAGGCCTTGACGACCCATATGTATTCATGTTTTAAGAAAAATAGTCCAGTGATACAGTGTTGCCCACTTAAAGTTATACATTATGAGTTGTGACTATGTTGGCCCATGATAGTTAGAAAAATAAAATGAGTTACAGAGTGGTTCGCTCGTGCCAATATTGCACCGGGTGCCAGCCACGCCTCCCAAGGTTGGGGCGTGACACGCACGCCCGTCACTTGGTATGTGCGTCATCTCAATTCTTATCATAAAACACATAGTTCGGGGTTTCGAACTCTCAGAACCAAGTTTAGAAGCGTTACTTACCTCAAACAAGACAAAAATCTACTCCAAAATGCCCCTGCCGCTTGACCCAACCACAAATCGCCCTGAATCTATCCAAAATGAGTATATTATCATTAATATATGCTAAAGGAATGCAACCCACATCAAAATTATCAAATTAGACCACAAATCCCGAGATTGGCCAAACCCGGCCCCCGAGCCCACGTCTCAGAATCCGACAAAAATTACAAAACTAGAATCCTTATTCTCTCATGAGTCTACCCATATCAAATTCATCAAAATCCGACATTAAATGACCATTCAATTCCCCAAAATAAACTCTCCAATTTTTCCTCCATTTTTCTCAAAATTTTCACCTCAAATTCCCAATTTAGATGACAAAAATCAAGACACAATCATGAAATTTAACAAAAATTAAGTGAAGAACACTTACCCCAATCATTTCTCTGAAAATTTCTTCAAAAATCGCCTCAATCCGGATTCATAGCTCCAAAAATGCTAAAATGGCCGAAACCCTCGAAATAGAGTACTTTATAATCTGCCCAGGCATTTACCCTGGTGCTTGGAAAGGGAGAGGTCGAGTTGAAGTTTACTTCAGGAAGAGTATTAACGTTGAAAGACGTACTTTATACTCCTTCAATGAGAAAAAATTTGATGTCTAGTTTTCTTCTTAACAAGGCAGGCTTCAAACAAATTATTGAAAGTGATCAATATGTAATAGTGAAAAAGGGTATTTTTGTGGGTAAGGGGTATGCATGTGATGGGATGTTTAAGTTGAATGTTGTAATAAATAAAACTTCTTCTAGTTATGTTTATATGCTTTCTTCTACTAATTTTTGGCATGCTCGTTTGTGTCATATTAATTATCGTTATGTGGGAATCATGAGTAGTTTAGGATTAATCCCAATGATTAAAATGAATTTCGAAAATTGTGAGGCTTGTAGTAAAGCAAAAATAAGTAAAAGGCCTCATTTTCAAATTGAAAGAAAATCTGAATTGTTAGAATTAGTTCACACTGATATTTGTGAATTTAGAGAAATTTTAACCCGTGGAGGAAATAGATATCTTATCACATTTATTGATGATTTCTCTAAATTCACATATGTTTATTTGATGAAAAATAAAAGTGATGCGTTTGAAAATTTTAAAAATTATCTCCATGAGGTTGAAAATCAATTCAGTGAAAAAATAAAAAGAACTAGAAGTGATAGGGGCCATGAATATGAGTCTAATGAATTTAATTCTTTTGTGAGATCATTTGGAATAATTCATGAAACTACTCCACCTTATTCTTCTGCATCAAATGGTGTGGCTGAAAGGAAAAATAGAACTTTGGTAGAGTTAACTAATGCCATGCTTATTGAGTCAAATGCACCTTTAAATTTGTGGGGTGAAGCTATTTTGACAGCATGTTATGTGTTGAATAAGGTGCCTCATAAGAAAACAAAATTGACACCATTTGAGTTGTGGAAAAATTACAAGCCAAATTTGGGTTATCTGGAAGTTTGGGGTTGCTTAGCCTATGTTAGGCTAACTGATCCTAAAATTACTAAATTGGGTTAAAAAAGTTGTCACTTGTGCTTTTCTTGGTTATGCTTCTAATAGTACAACCTATAGATTTTTAAATCTTGAAGAGAATATAATTATAGAATCTGGTGATGCTATTTTTCATGAAAATAAATTTCCATTTGAATCTAGAAATAGTGGGGGCCAAAGAAATAAAGATAATTTTTTGTCTATGCCTAGTTCTTCTACTTCTATTTTGCAAAATGAAGAAAATGATGCTTTTGAGTTAAGAAGAAGTAAAAGATCTAGAATTGAAAAAGATTTTGGTCCTGATTTTTATGTTTTTAATATTGAAAATGACCCTCTTACTTTAAAAGAAGCTTTATTATCACCTGATGCTATTTTTTTGAAAGAGTGTGTAAATGATGAAATTGAATCATTAATTTCTAATAAAACTTGGAAGTTGGTTGATTTACCACAAGATTGTAAAATAATTGGGTGCAAATGGGTCCTAAGAAGAAAGTTAAAACCGGATGGATCCGTTGATAAGTATAAAGCTAGGTTAGTTGCTAAAGGTTTTAAGCAACTAGAAGGCCTAGAATTTTTTGATACTTTTTTTCCGGTAACTAGAATTACATCCATTAGACTTTTAATTGCTATTGCTGTAATTTTTTATTTATATATTCATCAAATGGATGTAAAAATTACTTTTTTAAATGGGGAACTAAATGAAAAAATTTATATGGATCAACCTAAAGGTTTTATAGAAGCTGACCAAGAAAGTAAAGTGTGTAAACTTACTAAATCCCTATATGGATTGAAACATGCACCTAAGCAATAGCATGAAAAGTTTGATTCCTGCATGATTGAAAATGGTTTTAAATCAAATGAGTGTGATAAGTGCATCTATCATAAGTCTTGAATTAATTCGCATGTAATTGTATGCTTCTATGTTGATGATTTGTTAATATTTGGCTCTAACTTGAATGTTATTGGAGAAACTAAAAGCATGCTTAGTAGCCATTTTGACATGAAAGATTTGGGTGAGACAAATTTCATTCTTGGAATGAAGATTACTAGAACATGTGATGGAATTTTCCTTGACTAGTAACATTATGTTGAGAAAATTTTGAAAAAATATAATTTCATTGATTGCAAGCATGTTGTAACCCCTTTATTCAAGTGTTCACGTATTTCCTATACAAAGTGAAAATGGTATGATAAATCAAAAGGAATATGCTAGCTTAATTGGAAGCTTGAAATATGTGACTTATTGTACCCGACCTGATATTGCATACGCAGTAGGAGTACTTAGCAGGTTTACAAGCAAGCCAGGTAAAGAACATTGACATGCCATAACAAGAGTTATGAGGTATTTACTTGGTACAAAAGTCTATGGCTTATTTTATATAACATATCCTGTTGTACTCGAATGCTTTTCTGATGCAGATTGGAACACTTTATCTGGTGATTCCTGTTCTACTATAGGCTATATTTTTACTTTGGGAGGTGGTGCTATTTGTTGCAAATCAAAAAAGCAAACAATAATTGCTAACTCTACCATGGAGGCTGAGCTAATTGCTTTAGCTTCAGCCAGTGAGGAAGCAAATTGGTTGAGAGATTTATTATTTCAAATATTTTATTTTGAAAAACCAATTCCTCCTATTTTAATTCATTGCGATACCACAGCTGCAATTGGTAGAGTACAAAACCGTTATTACAACGGTAAATCCAGACCTATAAGGAGAAAACATAGTACTATGAGATCGTATTTGACAAGTGGTACCATTAATGTTGACTATGTTAAATCTTGTGATAATCTTGCAGATCCATTGACTAAGGCCTTAGCAAGAGAAAAGGTCTGGAGCACATCGAGGGGGATAGGATTGAAGTCCATAAGCTCATAAGTCATATATGAGGAAATCCAACCTGGGGACTAGAGATCCTATAACCAGGTTCAATGGGAAGAACGAATCATATGATAGCTTGATTTAAAATGCACTATTTTTATTATTATTATTCCATCCCTATGGTGTGAGTGCATTTATCCTGTAATGATTTGCGAGGTTGAGTTTTATTAACTCTTAATGAAAAATCTGTAGCTCGTATGAGTGGGGTGTTAGAGTTACAGGAGCACCCTTGACAGATTTCACCTATGTGAGTGTGGAAGTAGGCCGTTTCCTATGAGAATTGGACTTGTTCTCAAAAACACTCATAAAAACTGGGATAGCACAAGGTCGTAATGTGCTGGCTAATAAAGATCATGTTAACACCTTAATTATTATGTGTAAGCAGTGATATTTTATTTCCCTAAAGCAGTCATAGTTCATGTCACGACCCAAATTCCTAATTCAGGTCGCGATGGCGCGCAACAGCGGGGTTAGGCAAGCCGATATAACTTTCACTAGGTGATACCCCTCCCATTCGATCAACAGGTCAATGATTACCAGTTTATAACGACTAACATGATGCTAGCCTTGAGTGGAAGTAAAGTCATAGTAGGTATAAAGCCAAAATAAAACATACATATAGATATACATCCCAAAACCCCAAAAATATAAATACCGCGTGTGTGTCAGGAGCTAGTGTCATGAGTGTCACGGGAAACTACTGAATATACAATGACTACAACATATACAAGGTCTCAGTCTGAGTGAAATAGACAGAGAACATAATAAAGAAACTCCCGGACACTGCTAGGAAGTCATCAGGAAAGCAGCTCACTGTGAAGTATGACCACGCTATCAGTATCTAGCACCGGCCTCAAAATCAGATGGACCAGCCTTTGGACCTGTACACTCAAGTACAGAAAAAGGAAAGAAAGTGCAGCATGAGTACATATATATAAATATGTACCCAGTGAGTATCCCGTCTAATCTCGAAGAAGTAGTGACGAGAGGTCGACTCGATACTCACTAAGGTCCAACAATCGTAAAGTAAGCAGGATGTAAAGAAACTGCATGCAAGTAAAACAAATAATCAAGTACATCAGTAACCGGCATCAAATAACAATCTCAAATCAAACAAGTTAGGTATCCGTCGTGGCGTACGGCCCGATCCCAGCCTGCTAGTCTCAACCTCGCCGTGGCGTACGGCCCGATCCCACCCTGGTAGTCTCAATCTCGCCGTGGCGTACGACCCGATCACATAATATAATATATCATCAATCTGCCGTGGCGTACGGCCCGATCCCATAATATAGTCAATAATCAATCTGCCGTGGCGTACGACCCGATCCCATAATATAGTCAATTATCAATATGCCGTGGCGTACGACCCGATCCCATAATATAGTCAATTATCAATCTGCCGTGACCCTCTTATCACCCTTAAATCAAGCCAAGTATCACAACGTTCAAAGACAACAATACCAAGCACACAAGTATACAAGTCATAACTATGCTACAACAGAGGAAAACAATGAGCATGTTGTGTCCTAGCTACCCGGACGAAATAGTAATAGCCACTACGTACGGACTCTCGTCACTCGGTGCGTACTTAGCCCCCAAACAAATCACATAGGAAACAAGGCTACCTAGAGGGACAATTTCCCTCTTACGAGGTTAGAAAGGAGACTCACCTTGATAAAAGCACTCCTCGAACTAAGGACCGGATCAAAGATGTGCTCGAATTCTCGAAACTACTCCTGACGGCTCTCCACTAGACAAACATAGTATAATTGAGTCAATTTATGCTCTAGGAATAAGAATTAATAAGATATTCCAAAATATAGCATTCTTGAAGGTTTTTGAAATTTCGACCCCGAGCCCACGCGTTCGGATTTTGAAAATTCTCGAAGGANNTTCGACCTTGGACAGCTTTTCCCTAGCTTTGAGGAGCTTTAATGGATGTTGGGTAGTGAAAATTAAGAAGAAAACCCGTAATTGGACATTTAAGTACTGCCCAGGAAAACCTTTACCGCGATCGCAGCATCAGGCCTGCGATCGCAGAGACCAAGCTGCCATGGCGGCTGGAGGTCTGCGATCGAGGAGAACAAATGGCCCAGGGCCCCCAAACAACACTATGCGATCGCATAGTAGGGCCTGCGATTGCGGAGAGTG
The DNA here is from genome assembly GCA_005239495.1 of Nicotiana undulata. Taxonomy (NCBI): domain Eukaryota; kingdom Viridiplantae; phylum Streptophyta; class Magnoliopsida; order Solanales; family Solanaceae; genus Nicotiana; species Nicotiana undulata. Next base: position 163,062 of record ML276110.1, read on the forward strand.
AGGAGTTAGGCTTATGCGATCGCAGGAGTGAGGTTTGCGATCGCAGAGAGTGGGGGGAGAGACTTATGCGATCGCAGGGTGGTGTCTGCGATCGCAGAGCACAAAATTTAGCCCAGAAGAAATCCCTCTCTGCGATCGCAATCATCCCTCTACGATCGCAGAGAAGGAAACCAGACAGGGATTTTCTGGTTTTTCTAACTTAGCTCCTGGGGGTCTAAAACACCGCCGAGCCCCCCGGGACCCCGTCCAAAAGTTTCGGCAAGTCTGTATTCATGATACGGACTCGCTCGAACTTCCGAAACATGAAAAAAAACAACGGAACTCAAAATTCAACCCCAAAACCAATTTATTCAAACTTAAGAACTTTGGAAATTCTAGAATTCATGGCATTGCGCCGAACGGGTCTATACTACTCAGAATGACCCCAAATTTTGCAGACAAGTCGTAAATGACTATACCGAACTATTTCCGGTCCCGGAATTCCATTCNTTCCCGGGTCATCAAAAACCCGAGCCGAACATACGCCTAAGTCCGAAATCATCATACGGAGCTACTGGAGCTGTCAGGACTCGATTCCGAGGTCGTTTGCTCAAAATATTGACCGAAGTCAAACTTGGCCAAATAGGCCAGCCTTAAGGAACCAAGTGTTCCTAAACCATCCAAATCATCCCCAAATCCCGAACCACCCGCTCCCGCGAGTCATAAAGCACGAATAGACGCTAAAGAAGGTTTCATTTAAGGAAACAGGATCTTAATACGCAAAACGACCGGCTGGGTCGTTACATTCTCCCCCTCTTAAACAAACGTTCATCCCCGAACAGGACTAGAATCATACCTGGAGTGCTGAATAGCTGTGGATATATGCTCCGCATGTCCTGCTCGGACTCCCAAGTCGCCTCCTCAACTGGTTGGCCCCTCCACTGGACCTTAACCGCAAAAAATGTCTTAGACCTCAGCTGGCGGTCCTGCCTACCGACAATAGCCACTGGCTCCTCCTCGTAGCCAAATTTCTCATCTAACTGAATAGTGCTGTAATCAACCACGTGTGAGAAGTCGGTGTGATACCTTCGAAGCATGGAAACATGAAAAACTGGGTGAACTCCTGATAAGGCTGGAGGCAAAGCAAGCTCATAAGCAACCTCTCCAACCCGCTTCAGCACCTCGAAAGGACCTATAAATCTGGGGCTCAGCTTGCCTTTCTTTCCGAATCTCATAATGCCCTTCATCGGCGAGACCTTCAACATAACCTTATCTCCCTCCATGAATGCTATATCACGTGCCCGTTGATCTGCGGCTCTTGTGCCTAGACTGTGCTGTACAGAGCCTTTCTTGAATAATCTTTACCTTTTCCAAGGCATCTCTGACCAGATCTGTACCGTATAGTTTGGCCTCGCCAGGCTCAAACCACCCAATCGGAGAACGACATCGCCGACCATATAAAGCCTCGAATGGAGCCATCTCGATGCTGGACTGATAACTATTATTATATGCAAACTCCGCCAAAGGCAAGAACTGGTCCCACTGACCTCCAAAATCAATCACACAAGCCCTGAGCATATCCTCCAAAATCTGAACTGTACGCTCTGACTGGCCATCAGTCTGAGGGTGAAATGCTGAACTGAGGTCTATCTGAGTACCCATCTCGCTGTGCAAAGCTCTCCAGAAGTGCGAAGTGAACTGAGGACCCCGATCTGAAATGATAGACACCGGCACACCGTGCAACCGGACTATCTCGCGAAGGTAAATCTGAGCCAGCCTCTCTGTAGTATAAGTAGTAGCCACAGGAATGAAATGCGCCGATTTGGTCAGTCTATCCACAATGACCCAAACCGCATCAACCTTCCGCAAGGTCCGAGGCAACCCAACCACGAAGTCCATAGTGATACGCTCCCATTTCCACTGAGGAATGGGCATCTGCTGAAACAAGCCTCCTGGCCGCTGATGCTCGTACTTAACCTGCTGACAATTAAGACACCTAGCCACATGCTGAACAATGTCTTTCTTCATCCGCCTCCACCAGTAGTGCTGCTTCAAATCACGGTACATCTTCGTAGCTCCTGGGTGGATAGAATACCGAGAACTGTGAGCCTCTACTAGAATCCTCTCCCTCAGGCCATCAACATTAGGAACACACAATCAGCCCCGGAGTCGCAGAACACCATCCTCGCCTAAAGTAATCTCCTTGGCCCTGCCGTGGACCACCATATCCTGTAGCTCTGCTAGACGTGGATCATCAAACTGTCGAGCCTTAATCTCCCCCAATAATGAAGACTGAGCAATCACATGAGCTAGAACTCGACGAGGCTCAGAAAGATCCAATCTCACCAAGCGATTGGCCAAGGACTGAATGTCCCCGGCTAAAGGTCTCTCCTCAGCTGCAATGTAGGCCAAACTACCCATACTAGCTGCCTGCCTGCTCAAGGCATCTGCTACCACATTTGCTTTGCCCGGGTGATACAGAATAGTGAGATCATAGTCTTTCAACGACTCAAGCCACCTCCGCTGCCTCAAATTAAGGTCCCTCTGCTTGAGTTAGTACTGCAGGCTGCGGTGGTCGGTATAGACCTCACAAGATACACCGTACAAATAATGTCGCCATATCTTCAAAGCATGAACAATCGCCGCCAACTCCAAATCGTGCACAGGGTAATTCTTTTCATGAACCTTCAGCTGCCGCGAAGCATAAGCAATAACCTTGCCATCCTGCATCAATACACATCCCAACCCGATGCGCGAGGCGTCGCAATACACTGTATACACTCCAGACTCAGAAGGCAATGATAAAACTGGTGCTGAAGTCAATGCCGATTTGAGCTTCTGAAAGCTCGCCTCACAATCGTCGGACCACTGAAATTGAGCATTCTTCTGAGTCAATCTAGTCAGTGGAGAGGCAATAGAAGAGAATCCCTCCACGAATCGACGGTAATAACCTACTAAACCTAGAAAACTCCTGATCTCTGAAGTTGACGTAGGATGTAGCCAACTCTGAACTGCCTCAATCTTCTGTGGATCGACCTTAATACCCTCACCTGAAACCACATGCCCCAGAAATGCCACGGACTCCAGCCGAAGCTCGCACTTGGAGAATTTAGTGTATAGCTTCTGCTCTCGCAAGGTCTGAAGTACAACTCTCAAATGTTGCTCGTGCTCTCCCAGGCTTCGGGAGTAGATCAATATGTCATCAATGAAAACAATAACGAAGGAGTCGATATACGGCCTGAACACCCTATTCATCAAGTCCATAAATGCTGCTGGGGCATTAGTCAAGCCAAAGGACATCACTAAAAACTCATAGTGGCCATATCTTGTGCGAAATGCAGTCTTCGGGACATCAAAAGCCCGAATCTTCAACTGGTGATAACCTGACCTCAGATCAATCTTAGAGAATACACGAGCACCCTGTAGCTGATCAAACAAATCATCAATGCGCGGCAGAGTATACTTGTTCTTGATGGTCACCTTATTCAACTGGCGGTAGTCAACATATCCGCGTAGACCCATCCTTCTTCTTCACAAATAGTACTGGAGAACCCCACGGCGACACGCTAGGCCTAATAAACCCCTTGGCCAACAACTCCTCAAGCTGCTCTTTCAACTCTTTTAGCTCCTTAGGAGCCATACGATAAGGAGGAATAGAAATAGGCTGAGTATCTGGAGCCAAATCAATGCAGAAATCTATATCTCGATCTGGAGGCATGCCTGGAAGATCTGAAGGAAACACATCCGGAAACTCTCGAACGACAGGTACTGAATCAAGGGTAGGAGACTCGGCGGTGGTGTCCCGCACATAAGCAAGATAAGACAGACACCCTTTCTCGACCATGTGCCGAGCTTTCATGAAGGAAATGACCCGGCCGAAGGCACTAACTGAAGCACCCTTCCACTCTAACCTCGGCGACTCAGGCATGGCTAATGTAACTGTCTTGGCATGGAAATCCAGGACAACATGATGAGGGGATAACCAATCCATGCCCAAGATGACCTCAAAATCAACCATCTCAAGCAACAACAGGTCGGCTCTGGTCTCAAACTCACAGAAGGTAATCATACAAGACCGGTAGACCCAGTCTACCATTACAGAGTCGCCCACAAGAGTGGATACATACAAGGGAGAACCCAAAGACTCGCAACTAACATCCAGAGAATGGGCAAATAATGCTGAAACATAAGAATATGTAGACCCTGGATCAAATAGCACTGAAGCCTCTCTACCACAGACCGAAATAGTACCTGTAATCACGGCGTCTGATGCCACTGCGTCTGCCCTGGCTGGAATAGCATAAAATCTGGCTGGAGCACCCGCTGACTGAGCTTCCCCAGGACGAACTGGAGCTGAGCGACCCCTTCCTGACTGGCCTCCCTCTCTAGGACGGCCCCTACCGATCTAACCTCAACCCCTAAGTGGTCGTGCTGCTGGCGCTGTAATCATAGGCTGTTGGCTCTGCTGCACGGCCTTGCCCCGATTCCTGGGACAAAACCTCCATGCGTGACGCAGATCCCCACACTCGAAGCAACCCCCTGGCACTACTGCTTGCTGCCTTGAAGAGGAGGAACCCTGACTAGCTGAAGAGCGGCGTAATCCCCTGGTAAAGCACTGGGATAAGAACTGGAGGATCTCTGATGGCTAGAATAACTGCTGGGCGCATTCTGGATGGCTGAAGGATGATAGGAGCGCTCTGGCATGGCGCTAAACTGGGGCCTGACTGGAACAACCCTAGGAGGTACTGGAGGTGCTGAAGAGGAAGGCCTGCTGAACTGGACACCTCCGTACTGACCCCTGGCTCTAGCTGGAGCCCCTCTGAAGTCGCCTACAAACCTGGCCCTCTTGTCCTGCTGACCCTGCTGACCTGGTTGACCCTGCTCCCTGCCCCTCACACGGTAACCCTCGATACGTCGGGCTATCTCGACTACGAGCTGATATGGGGTACCCATCTCTACCTCTCTGGCCATGGAAGTCCTAATTCCCGGAACTGTGGGTAATATCATGAGAGCATGGCGAGACAACTCTGAGAACCTGGCCTCATAATCTGACACAGACATCTGCCCTTGCTCTAACCTCTCAAACTGACCCCGAAGCTCCTCCCTCTCAGATGGTGGAATGTATCTGTCCAAAAATAACTGAATAAACTGCTCCCAAGTAACCGGTGGCGACCCTGCTGGCCTACTGAGAACATATGACTTCCACCAGCGGCGAGCTCTGCCCTCAAGCTGAAAGGTCATGAAATCTACCCCGTGTGACTCTAATATCCTCATGTTGTGCAGTCTGTCCCTGCACCTCTCGATAAAATCCTGTGCATCCTCTCCTCGCTCACCCCCGAAGGTCGGAGGGCGAAGCTGGGTTCACCTACCCAGCAGCTTCTGCTGGTCTATCTATGCAATTGGCCTGGGCTCCGGTGCTACCACCCCAGGCTGAACCCCAACCACTGATGGAATATCTGGAGTACGATGCACTGCTGCTGCTGGTCCTGTAGCTTGGGCGGTAGGGGTCTGAACTCCCCCTCCTGCCTGCGAAGCATCAGGATCTTATGGGAGTATACCCGTCTGTGACATAGTATCCATGAACCTCAGCATACGGCCCATGACCTCCTGGAAGCCCGGCGCCGTCATAAAATCAGCGGGTGGTGGAGCTACTTGAGGCAGCTCATCCTCCTCCTCCACATAAGGATCCTCAACTGGTGCAACCGGTACCGCTCTGGGACGCCCTCGCCCCTTACTACGAATAGAAGCCTTACCCCTACCTCTACCACGGCCTCGAGCGGCGGGGGTAACAGCCTCTCCTAGATTAGGAACATGTGAAGCACGCGTCCTCACCATCTGTGAGAGAATAGAAGAACAGGTTTGAGTACATCATCGGTTGCACGATCAGATATGAACAAAAGGAGTTTCTTAACACCATAGAGCCTCCTGAAGATAAGTACAGACGTCTTCGTACCGATCCGCAAGACTCCATTGGGTTTGCCTGTGACTCGTAAGACTACGTGAACCTAAGGCTCTGATACCACGTTGTCACAACCCAAATTCCTAATTCAGGTCGCGATGGCGCCCAACAGCGGGGTTAGGCAAGCCGATATAACTTTCACTAGGTGATACCCCTCCCATTCGATCAACAGGTCAATGATTACCAGTTTATAACGACTAACATAATGCTAGCCTTGAGTGGAAGTAAAGTCATAGTAGGTATAAAGCCGAAATAAAACATACATATAGATATACATCCCAAAACCCCAAAAATATAAATAGCGCGTGTGTGCCAGGAGCTAGTGTCATGAGTGTCACGGGCAACTACTAAATATACAATGACTACAACATATACATGGTCTCAGTCTGAGTGAAATAGATAGAGAACATAACAAAGAAACTCCCGGACGCTGCTACGAAGTCGTCAGGAAAGCAGCTCACCGTGAAGTATGACCACGCTATCAGTATCTGGCACCGGCCTGAAAATCAGATGGACCAGCTTCCAGACCTGTACACTCAAGTACAGAAAAAGGAAAGAAACTGTTGCATGAGTACATATATATAAATATGTACCCAGTGAGTATCCCGTCTAATATCGAAGAAGTAGTGACGAGAGGTCGACTCGATACTCACTAAGGTCCAACAATCGTAATGTAAGCAGGATGTAAAGAAACTGCAGGCAAGTAAAACAAATAATCAAGTACATCAGTAACCGGCATCAAATAACAATCTCAAATCAAACAAGTTTGGTATCCGCTGTGGCGTACGACCCGATCCCACCCTGCTAGTCTCAACCTCGCCGTGGCGTACGGCCCGATCCCACCCTGGTAGTCTCAATCTCGCCGTGGGGTACGGCCCGATCCCACCCTAGTAATCTCAATCTCGCCGTGGCGTACGGCCCGATCCTACCCTGGTAGTCTCAATCTCGCCGTGGGGTACGGCCCGATCCCACCCTAGTAATCTCAATCTCGCCGTGGCGTACGGCCCGATCCTACCCTGGTAGTCTCAATCTCGCCGTGGCGTACAACCCGATCCCATAATATAATCAATCATCAATCTGCCGTGGCGTACGGTTCGATCCAATAATATAGTCAATTATTAATCTGCCGTGGTGTACGGCCCGATCCCATAATATAGTCAATTATCAATCTGCCGTGGCGTACGGCCTAATCCCATAATATAGTCAATTATCAATATGCCGTGACCCTCTTATCACCCTTAAATCAAGCCAAGTATCACAACGTTCAAAGACAACAATACCAAGCACACAAGTATACAAGTCATAACTATGCTACAACAGAGGAAAACAATGAGCATGCTGTGTCCTAGCTACCCGGACGAAAAAGTAATAGCCACTACGTACGGACTCTCGTCACTCGGTGCGTACTTAGCCCCCAAACAAATCACATAGAAAACAAGGCTACCTAGAGGGACAATTTCCCTCTTACGAGGTTAGAAAGGAGACTCACCTCGATAAAAGCACTCCTCGGACTAAGGACCGGATCAAAGATGCGCTCGAATTCCCGAAACTACTCCTGACGGCTCTCCACTAGCCAATTATAGTATAATTGAGTGAATTCATGCTCTAGGAATAAGAATTAACAAGATATTCCAAAATATAACATTCTTGAAGGTTTTTAAAATTTTGACCCCGAGCCCACGCGTTCGGATTTTGAAAATTCTCGAAGGACTGAATTACCCGAAGCCTAAGGATCGTAATTACATAATTTATTTAGGAATTCATGGCTAAAAAGGAGTAATTCACTAATTATCAAAGCCCTAGAATTTTCTACCCAATTTTCCCATGATTTGATATTTTAATAGGTAACCTAGTTGGAATTCCATAATTAATCCATGAATTTAGTGAGGAAATTACACTAACCTTGAGGAACTCGACCTTGGACAACTTTTCCCTAGCTTTGAGGAGCTTTAATGGAGGTTGGGTATTGAAAATGAAGAAGAAAACCCGTAATTGGACATTTAAGTACTGCTCAGGAAAACCTTCATCGCGATCGCGGCATTAGGCCTGCGAACGCAGAGACCAAGCTGCCAGACCACTGCGGTCGCAGCTGGAGGTCTGCGATCGTGGAGAACAAATGGCCCTGGGCCCCCAAACAACACTATGCGATCGCATAGTGGGGCTTGCGATCGCGGAGAGTGAGGAGTTAGGGTTATGCGATCGCAGGAGTGAGCTATGCGATCGCAGAGAGTGGGGGGAGAGACTTATGCGATCGTAGAGTGGTGTCTACGATCGCAGAGCACAAAATTTAGCCCAGAAGAAATCCCTCTCTGCGATCGCAATCATCCCTCTGCGATCGCAAAGAAGGAAACCAGACAGGGATTTTCTGGTTTTTCTAACTTAGCTCCCGGGGGTCTAAAACACCCCCGAGCCCCCCGAGACCCCGTCCAAAAGCCCCGATAAGTCTGTATTCATGATACGGACTCGCTCGAACTTCCGAAACATGAAAAACAACAACGGAACTCAAAATTCAACCCCAAAACCAATTTATTCAAACTTAAGAACTTTGGAAATTCTAGAATTCATGGCATTGCGCCGAACGGGTCTATACTACTCAGAATGACCCCAAATTTTGCAGACAAGTCGTAAATGACTATACCGAACTATTGTCGGTCCCGGAATTCCATTCAAACCCCGATAGCATTAAGTCCCGTTCCAGGTCAAATTCTAAACTTAAGGAAATCCTAATTTCCATTTCGGGCGCCGAAACGCTCCTGGGTCATCAAAAACCCGAGCCGAATATACGCCCAAGTCCGAAATCATCATATGGAGCTACTGGAGCTGTCAGGACTCGATTCCGAGGTCGTTTGCTCAAAATATTGACCGAAGTCAAACTTGGCCAAATAGGCCAGCCTTAAGGAACCAAGTGTTCCTAAACCATCCAAATTATCCCCAAATCCCGAACCACCCTCTCCCGCGAGTCATAAAGCACGAATAGACGCTATGGAAGATTTCATTTAAGGAAACAGGATCTTAATACACAAAACGACCAGCTGGGTCGTTACAGTTGAAGTCTGAGACCACTACTAATCTGGAGTAAAGATCGATGTTTTGCTAAGTGGAGGTTCAATGCAGAGCACACCTTCATTATGCATGATAGTCTCCCTTCAACTGGTAAACTCTCTTATATATTTTAATATTAAAATAAGTGGGGGAATTTTAGTGTATTTACGTTTTATTATTAAAATAAATTCTCATAACTCCTATAACTCCCACTACTCCATGATGTAGAAAGTGGACATAACTCTTTTGTAACTCTTCTCCCATGATCTACCACTAATTATCCATATTTTTCATGATGTCATAACTTATTACCCCAATTTCTTCCAATTTAATTCAAGGAAGAATTCCTACACCTATAAATAGGAGTCTTTCTTCCATTTTTTGGTATGAAAATTAATAATTGTAAGTGTTTCTATAAAGTGAGGTTAAAGTTGTGAAAAAAATAAGAAGAGAGTTTTTTACTTTTGTTGAAGGAAGGTGTTCATCTTGGTGGAGCTTTGGACTCAACAACTTGTCCAAAGTTTGTTTGAGTCATACGACGTGATCGGGCTGTTGTATCCTTGGAGAGACAAGTCAAGAAGAGGATTACTGCTGGACTAGTAAAAACTTTGTTGCAGTAGGCTTGAATCTCCTTAAAGAGAGCGAGATATCCGTGCCTCATCCTGAAGATATTTTATTTTCTTCATTTTATTTTTCAACTGTAATTGTATTTTCACTATCAATTTTAAGGAGATTCAAATGGCTACGGTTGAAAAATCTGCGAATATCAAGGTTGGAGATCTTAACAAGCCATTCCATTTCAATGGTACTCATTTCAAGAGATGGAAGGGTAAAGTCCTTTTTTATTTGAGTCTTCTCAATGTTTCTTACGTTTTAACTGAGAAGAAACCTAGCAAAGTAGACAACTCCTCCATGACTGATGATGAGCTAATTGCACTTCAAGAAAAAATTAAAAAATACAATGATGACTCATACAAGTGTCGGTATTATCTTCTTAATTGTCTATCTGATAATTTTTATGATTATTATGATAGAACTTACTTTACTGCAAAGAAAATTTGGAAAGCATTGCAGAGTAAGTATGATACCGAGGAGGCAGGTGCGAAAAATATGCTGCTAGCCAATTTTTTCTGTTTCAAATGGCGGACAACAAATCTGTAGTAGACCAAACGCAATACTTCATAATGATCGTTGGAGAGATGAGGTCCGAGGATATTAAAATTGGAGACAACCTTATTATTTGTGGCATAATAGATAAACTACCACCTTCATGGAGGGAATTTCAAAAAACTATACGGCACAAACAAAAAGAAACTACACTTGAGACGCTGATAATGCGGATTCGCATGGAAGAAGAGGCAAGAGGCCAAGATGCACTTATGCAATCAGAAGAAAGCACTCTACAACCCGTACTTCAAATAATATTACCCCTGAAACTCACAAAAATATTTCTTTGAAGCCGAAGAAGAAATATTTTTAAGAAAAATTATGGTAGACCTCCCAAGAAGAATAATGGTGCAAACAACCAAGCACAAAATCAACAAGTTCAAATTGTGAACCATGCTTTTTCTGTGGCAAGAGTGGGCATATTGCTCGATTTTGCAAATTTCGAAAACGTGCTCCTACACCACAGGAAAACGTTACCGAAGAGCCACTTGTGGCGGTGATAACAGACATTAACATGGTAGAAAATGTTGATGGATGGTGGGCTGATTCTGGAGCAAACCGTCATGTTTGCTATGATAGAGATTGGTTTAAAGTATACTCCATTTGAGGAGCCCAAAACTATCATGCTTAGTGATTCTCACACAACCCAGGTTCTTGGAAAGGGAGAGGTCGAGTTGAAGTTTACTTCAGGAAGAGTATTAACGTTGAAAGACGTACTTTATACTCCTTCAATGAGAAAATATTTGATGTCTAATTTTCTTCTTAACAAGGCAGGCTTCAAACAAATTATTGAAAGTGATCAATATGTAATAGTGAAAAAGGGTATTTTTTGGGTAAGGGGTATGCATGTGATATGATGTTTAAGTTGAATGTTGAGAATAAAACTTCTTCTAATTCTGTTTATATGCTTTCTTCTACTAGTTTTTGGCATGCTCGTTTGTGTCATATTAATTATCGTTATGTGGGAATCATGAGTAGTTTAGGATTAATCCTAATGATAAAAAAGAATTTTGAAAAATGTGAGGCTTGTAGTAAAGCCAAAATAACTAAAAGGCCTCATTTTCAAGTTGAAAGAAAATCTGAATTGTTAGAATTAGTTCACACCGATATTTGTGAACTTGGAGGAATTTTAACCCGTGGAGGAAATAGATATTTTATCACTTTTATTGATGATTTCTCTAAATTCACATATGTTTATTTGATGAAAAATAAAAGTGATGCGTTTGAAAATTTTATAAATTATCTCCATGAGGTTGAAAATCAATTCGGTAAAAAAATAAAAAGAATTAGAAGTGATAGATGCCGTGAATATGAGTCTAATGAATTTAATTCTTTTGTGATATCATTGGGAATAATTCATGAAACTATTCCACCTTATTCTCCTGCATCAAATGGTGTGGCTGAAAGGAAAAATAGAACTTTGGTAGAGTTAACTAATGCCATGCTTATTGAGTCAAATGCACCTTTAAATTTTTGGGGTGAAGCTATTTTGACTGCATGTTATGTGTTGAATAGGGTGCCTCATAAGAAAATAAAATTGACACCATTTGAGTTGTAGAAAAATTACAAGCCAAATTTGGGTTATCTGAAAGTTTGGGGTTGTTTAGCCTATGTTAGGCTAACTGATCCTAAAGTTACAAAATTGGGTAAAAAAGTTATCACTTGTGCTTTTCTTGGTTATGCTTCTAATAGTATAGCCTATAGATTTTTAAATCTTGAAGAGAATATAATTATAGAATCAGGTGATGCTATTTTTCATGAAAATAAATTTGTATTTGAATCTAGAAATAGTGGGGGTCAACGAAATAAGATAATTTTTTGTCTATGCCTAGTTCTTCTACTTCTATTTTGCAAAATAAAGAAAATAATGCTTTTGAGTTAAGAAGTAAAAGAGCTAGAATAGAAAAAGATTTTGATCCTAATTTATATGTTTTTAATATTGAAAATGAAGACAGGGTGAGTTGTTCTGACGGTAAGCACCCTCCACTTCCAACAAATACCTATAATTAACTTTTAAATAACCTGATAGTATAGATTTTTTCTACGCGAGCTCCGTAGATAGAAACTAAAACCATGTCGTACTAAAATTTACCAATTTCATATGCCAGCCCTGTGAAGGATGAGGAACCAGGCCCTCCCTGTTACTCTGTTAGCCATAGTAAGATTGGATCTTTTCTGTTATTGGATTCTGATCTAACAAAGTAATAGAATAGTTGCACTTCCCCAGATTTGCCAACTCCAATATATCTGACAAAATTAAAAAAAAACATCACTTCAACATAATAATATTTGTTTGATGTACAGGTTAAACGCACGTTACAAGTTTGAACTTTGCTCTCAGACAAAAACCTGTAATATTTAAGTGAAAATGATAAAGGACGAACCCATTATCCACATGAATTTCGAACCGTGACTACGAGTTTTTGAGAATTTCTCGATTATCCAAAAAAAAAAAAAAAAAAAAGACAAAAGAGAGAAGAAAACTAACCGGTCTCAAGATAGAAAGGAAGAGGGCCATCAAAACCAGGAAGTGCATTATATATTGCGATGCATTGAAGTTCTAAAAGATTCACGTTCCAAATAACCACTATACTACTACTATCTTTTTTTTTTCTTTTTTTTGGAAATATACAGAGTGGTGCATTTTTTGTTTACCTTTTTAAAAGGTTTGAGTAATTGCTATCTGCTTGATGATCAAAATGGCTCATGGAAGCAGTTTATTTATAGTTAAGGCTAGAGAATAACTTTGAAAATTGTAGCTCTAGTTGTTAATCTGAGTTAGATATTGAAGGCAAAAACATGTGCTGATGTTTAATATGGGACCTTAAAATTGTGGAAATGGCTGGTTGTCTTGGTTTAAGTGAAGAGGTTGATGTATTTAGTCAATTCTCTGTCTAACGATCTGATCGGTCGTTCCGTAGAATCTGCATTATACTTACTGTTTTTGTCTTGTCATAGGTTGGTTATACTGTTTATGATGTGTTAGAGTCGGTTGGCTCAGGTTCAGAGTGGTTATAGTGAGAATTGAGTCATTTAGTCTCTAAAATTAGCTTTATAGTTTGAAAAGTCAACTGAGAGTTGACTATTGGTAAACGACCTCGGAATGCGAATTTTATGGCTCGGATAGCTTCGTTAGGTGATTTGGTACTTAGGAGTGTGTTCGGAATATTTTTGTGATGTCCGGTGTAGAATTAGGCTTGAATTGGCGAAACTTAGTTTTTAGTGATTTTCGGTCGGCAGTGGAAAATTGGCTATCAGAGTCGGAATGGAATTCCAAAAGTTGGAACAGGTTCGTAATGTCATTTTGGATATGTCTGCAAAATTTCAAGTCAATCGGATGTGTTTTGGATAGTTTCGGCATCGTTGGTGGAATTTAGAAATTTCAAAGTTCATAGGCTTGAATTTGATGTGATTTTGGTGTTTTGATGTTATTTTGGGTGTTCCGAGAGTGAAACTAAGTATGAATGATCATTATATGATGTGTTGGTATGTTTGGTTGGGGTCCCGAGGGGCTCGGGATTGATTTCAGATGGTTAACGGGAAGTTTCAGAGTTGAAAAGTGCGGCAAACAGCTGCTGGTGTGAATTCGTTGTTGTTTCCGCACCTGCGGATGTTTGATCGCAGGTGCGGGCCTGTAGGAGCGCAAAAGGCTCTGCATGTGCGAGATCTGGCCAGCCAGGAAAAACATCGCAGATGCGGAAACTTGACCGCACCTGCGAGGTCGCAGGTGCAGAAGTGGAGCCGCAGGTGCGGGATTTGCCCGGTTTAATGAAAAAATGCAGGTGTGGTCCACCTGAGCGCAGGTGCGGACCGCAGGTGAGAGATTTTGGCCGCAGGTGCGGAAAGCCTGGGCAGAAAAGTATAGAAAGGATACTTCACGATTTTTAACCCTCTTTTCACCATTGTTGTGCAGGTTCCGAGCTTTTTAAGGGTTTTTGAAGGGGGAAACGTTTGTGCATCATTGAGGTAAGCTTTTTGGACTTATTAACTCGATTATATGTGATTAAATACCTTATTATTAGTGTTTAATTAGGGAAAATTAGTGGAAAGAGGGGGAAACTAGGGCTTGAGATCATGAGATTTTTTAGAGGGGATTTGAGGGGTCATTTGGACTCGGATTTCAGAGTTCTTTATATGTACAGACTCGTGAGATGATGAATATCGTCTTGGTATAAAGTTTGTCCAGTTCTGAGCCGCGGGCACGGGGGTCGGGTTTTGGCTAATTTCGGGTTTCGTGCTAAAATTGATATTTTTCGATTGGAATTCATTCCCTTAGCATAATTTGATGTGAAAAATCTGAACTTGATAGATTTGGAGCACTCGGAAGTTGATTCGAGGGGAAAGCGCATTGCAGAGTAGCTTTTCGGGCTAGTTGAGGTAATGTGATGACCCAAAAGGTCATCTTATGTAATTTAAGCCTTATCTGTGTTCCGAGGCTCTGAGAGTCTCCGTTAGTCTCACCTCGTTATGCGTGCGCAGCCCGGGCGTGTATCCGGGAAGCTATTATGTGAAAAGTTGATGAAAAATGAGTTTTTGATAATTAATGAATGAATATAGTTGACTTTGGTCAACATTTCTGGCAAACAGATCCGGACCTGTGATTCGACGGTCCCGGAGGGTCCGTGGGACTCGGGCATATGCTCAGAATCGAATTCCGAGGTCCCAAGCTCGAGAAATGAATTTTTAAAAGAAATTGTTTTCTGAAAATAATAAAGGAATAAGAAAGTGAATAATTATGTGAAAACAGTGTTACCGGGCCCGTATTATGTTTCCGGAGCTCGGAACAGGTTTATTATATATTAATTGTCTTATTTGTAAAATTTGGTGTAAAACGGGCGTGAATTGAGTGGTTTCGGATCAAAGATGAGGTTTTCGAAGTTTTAAAGAAATGGAAATGTGGTTTGGAAAGTTATGTGATGTTCCCGAGGTCCGAGTGAGATTCCGAGACCGGGAATAGTTCCGTG
>ML276112.1:0-50909 GCA_005239495.1 Nicotiana undulata
ATATATATATCACTTTGTTTGCTACCTATCCATGAAATTTTATTTTTTTGGAAGGAATCGATCGTCAACGTCTTTGGTTCCCTCCACCCGCCGCCTTCGGTCAACTCTTGCATCTAATGTTACTGAGCACGCTTAAAAATATGGAAGGAGATCTTTGCGTGTAATTTTTGGATAAAATGGACCTTATTTATTTGGATTTCAATTTTATATGTGCTTGGTTAATTTTGTTAAGTTTATGATTAATGACTAGAGGTTGGTAAATTATGAATTATTCTAGACATTTACGTAAGATTCCTTTAATTTTTACTTAAAAATAAACTGGGCCATCGAAGCTGGGCCTTCATGAAAAATTTGCCAGCCCATCCAATTTTTTCTAATTGAAATAGGGCTTCTGGTTAAAAAGCAGGTAAAGTCTTTTCTTTTCTATTCCTTCTTGTTTGTTAGGGGTGGGCACAGTTTGGAAAATTTTGAAATTCGATTTTTTTGAATTTTTGGTTTGGATTTTTGTATTACGTAGTTGGTATTTCAAATTTTGGATATTCGAAACATTTTTACTTTATATTTAATCCTTTATGCATATGCAAATAATATAAGTATGTGAAGATTAGTTAATTAAGCTTGTGTTAGTTATACTGGTTAGTAGTTAGTGGTGGGTCCCAACTAACCATGGTTAGGTTGTTAGAACTATAGTTAGATCATATAATTATAGTTTAGTTAGAAAGTATATATTGATGTAATTTCCTTTTCTTTCATTTGGCTAATACACAGATTTCTTCTTCTTCTCTCTTAACCGACTTCTTCCTTCTACTTCGAAAGTCATGGCAAAAGTTCAGTAGAGCTTGCATGAATAAATCTAAGGTGTGAATTGAAATTTATTCAGCTCACATGGTATCAGAGCAGTGAACGATCTAAGTTTCCGCAGATTATACTCTAGATCATCATTGATCCTTCATCGTCTTCTTCACAAAGCTCAATTAACGACTGGTAATGGCGACTGATAAGATTGATCACACACATCCTCTGTACGTACATCCTTCAGATACTCCTAGTTCGATTTTGGTTCCTGTAAAGCTTACAGGATCAGAAAACTATGGCTTATGGCGTCGGTCAATGCGAATTGCACTACAAGCTAAGAGGAAGCTAGGGTTCGTGCTCGGAACATGCAAAAAGGACTCGTTTGAGCTTGCATTACATGAAGATTGGGAAACATGCAATGCTATTGTATTGTCTTGGATCATGAATACAGTTTCTCCTGAATTACTTAGCGGAATTGTGTACTCATCTAATGCACATTTGGTCTGGGAAAATTTGAGGGAAAGGTTCGACAAAGTGAATCGTGTGAGGATTTTCCAATTGCACAAGGAGATAGCCACAATTTCGCAGGGAACAGATTCTGTGTCTACATACTTCACAAAGCTTAAGGAGTTATGGGCTGAGTATGATGCAATGGTGCCCATTCCTAATTCGAAGGAATACATCGAGCATCTTCAGCAACAAAGGCTAATGCAGTTTCTAAGTGGACTCAATGAGACCCATGATCAAGCTAGACGGCAGATCTTAATGAAAACTACAGAGCCAACTTTGAATCAAGCTTATGCTTTGATAATTAAGGATGAGAGTCAGAATTCTAATTCAATTGTAGGAAATAAGGGAGATCCTATTGCTATGCAAGCAGCCAAAGCACAACCAGCAATGCAAGCCAACAACTATAAGGGAAAGAAGTCGTTTGGGAAGTGTGAATACTGTAGTAAGCCAGGTCACTGTAAGGAGAACTGCTACAAACTTGTTGGATATCCAAATAATTTCAAAAATAAAAGACCATATGCAGTCAACATAACTATTGAGTCTTTGGAAATACAGACCAATGCAGGAAGGTTAAGAGAAAGGGAACAATGATGCATTGAAGGCAGGACCATACTTTACTGAGGATCAGTACAAGCAAATCCTTAATATGCTGAACAAGGAGGCTCCTGAGTGTCAAGCCAACATGGCAGGTACGGCTACTTCCTTAATGGAAAAGTTTCATTGCACAGAATGAATAATTGATTCTGGTGCTACACATCATATTGCTGGTGAATCAGAAGCATTAGTAGACAAAAAGTAAAGTGAATGTACATAGAAGTGAACAAGTTCATCTGCCCACAGGAGAAAAGGCTAATGTGTCACATATTGGTAAAGCAGTCATTCTTAATAAACTAGAGTTGGATGATGTAATTTTTGTGCTTGAGTTCAAGTTCAACCTTTTGTCAGTCTCTAAACTAACTAGACAACTGATGTGTTCAGTGAATTTCTTTCCTGATTTCTGCCTGTTCCAGGACCTTTACAGTGGCAAGTTGAGGGGGATTGGTAGAGAGAATGGAGGTCTATACATACTGAAGAAAGGTTTCAAGGTATACTTGGACAAGTTCATCCAAGTAATAAGACAGTTTGCATCCACAAGCACCAAGAAGGACGAGGAAGATGGAACACTTTGGCACAGAAGATTGGGCCATGCTTCAGTTAATACTATGAAGAATTTAGATTTCCTTCACAATAAAACTATAGACATAGCAATAAATAATGAATTTTCTATATGTCCTCTTGCTAAGCAAAGTAGATTAGCATTTCCTAGAAGTGTGACTATAAGTGAAAAACCTCTTTCTATGTTGTATTTGGATGTTTGGGGTCCATATAAGTACCCAACCTCATGATAGAAAACATTTTTTCCTGACTATTTTAGATGATAATACAATATATACATGGGTACATTTTCTTCAATTGAAGAGTGATCTAATTTTGGTGCTTAAGAAATTTTTGCCTATGTTGCAGACACAATTTCAATCTAAGGTGAAACTGATCAGAACAGACAATGGCACAGAGTTTTTCAATAAACACATGAAGGAATTGATTGAATCTTATGGGATAGTTCATCATAGCAGTTGTGTATACACTCCATAACAGAATGAAGTGGTGGAGAGGAAACATAGGCATATTCTGGATGTAGCAAGAGCAATGAAATTTCAAGCCAACACTCCTACAAGATACTGGGGAGAGTGTGTGAGTACAATAGTATATGATAGGCTGCCTACTGCTCTATTGAATGGAAGGTCTCCATATGAAGCTTTACATAGGAAGCCACCAAGATTAAATCACTTAAGGGTGTTTGGATGTCTTTGTTATGCCACTAATGTGATCAAAGAAGATAAGTTTCCACCTAGAGCAAGAGCAACCATATTTATGGGATATGCAGAAACACAAAAGGGATACAAGCTGATGGATTTATCTACTAACTGTTTCTTTGTTTGCAGAGATATAATATTCAAGGAACACATTTTTCCATTTAACAAGTCATCCCAAGTTCCAGTTGCAGGGGAGCAAACTACAATAGACATGTTCACAACACAACCAGACAGGACTGGTTATGGTGGCACAAATGAGGCAGCTAAGCCAACATGTCGTGACATAAACTCAACAGTTGATCCCAGAAGAAATGAGAATGAACCTGCTGCAGATAATGCTCATACTGAGCACTACTTACCAAATGTTTTGGGGGAAAGCAATGAAGAAGAACATGCACAGCATGAGCATCATGCATCAGTAGCTGCAGAGGACAACAACATGGACATGTCTACAACAGGAGCTGCTGAATCTACGCCAGATGATACAAGCACATCATCACCAGAACAACAACAATCCATGTTGTAACATAACACCAATGCCTCACCAGTTGTGGAATAGGGAAATAATGAGGTAAGGAGATCAAAGATGGCATCAAAGCAACTTTTATGGTTGCAAGACTATGTAACCACAAAAGGAAGCAAGGTATCCTCATATCCATTATCAAACTATTTGTCTTATGCTAAGTTGAAAGATAAATGCAGAGTTTTTCTAGCCAACATCTCCATAATGACTGAACCAAAGAATTTTGCTGAGGCTTCAAAGGACAGAAGGTGGATTGAAGCAATGGAGATGGAGATAAAGGCACTGGAAGATAACAAGACCTGGGATGTTGTAGATTTATCAAAAGGAAATAAGGCCATTGTATCAAAATGGGTATACAAAGTTAAGTACAAAGCTAGTGGAGAAGTGGAAAGGTGTAAGGCATGTCTAGTTGCCAAGGGGTACGGCCAAAAGGAAGGTTAACATTCTCACTTGTTGCAAAAGTGGTTACTGTAAGGTCTGTTATTGCACTAGCTGCTGCCAGGGGATGGAACATCTCTCAAATGGATGTGTACAATGCCTTCCTACAAGGTGATTTATATGAAAAGGTGTACATGGAACTTCCTAAAGGTTTCAGAAAGTAGGGGGAGACAAAAGTATGCAAGTTATTAAAGTCACTATATGGCCTAAAGCAGGCTTCAAGACAATGGAATATCAAGCTAAGTGAGGCACTCATAGCTGCAGGATATGTTCAAGTCTTCATGACTACTCCTTATTCACCAAGAAAAGGGGTGAGACTTTGTGGCAGTATTGGTCTATGTGGATGATTTGTTGATAACTGGGAATAACACACAATTCATCAATGAGACCAAAGAGGTACTACATCATCAGTTTAAAGTCAAAGACCTTGGTGAGCTTAAGTATTTCCTAGGAATTGAAGTACTGAGATCCAACAGTGGAATCCTTTTGAACCAGAGGAAGTATTGTCTCCAATTGATCTCTGATTTAGGCTTGGGAGGTGCCAAACCTGTTCTCACCCCTATTTATCTTAATAAAAAATTCACTTATGTAGAGTTTGATAGGCACACGGGTGTTACCATACTATCTGATGCAAGTGAGTATCAAATACTGGTTGGCAGGATGATCTATCTTACCATTACTAGGCCAGACATTGTATTTGCAATACAGACTCTTAGTCAGTTTATGCAAGAGCCAAAACGGTCACATTGGGATGCAACTGTAAGGGTTGTCAAGTACCTCAAAAATGAGCCAGGAATGGGGATATTTCTAAGTAAATCCAGTAAAGATAGCTTGACTTGTTACTGTGATGCTGATTGGGCTAGTTGCCCAAATACTCGCAGGTCTGTTACAGGATACCTGATCAAATTTGGCGACTCACTTGTTTCTTGGAAGTCAAAGAAGCAACATACAGTGTCAAGAAGCTCTACAGAGGCAGAGTATAGAAGTTTGGCAACAGTGACAGCAGAGGTCGTATGGTTGTTAGGCTTCTTTGCTGAGCTAGGTGTAGTGATCAAACAACCAGTGAGTGTTTATTGTGATAGCAAGTCTGCCTTACAGATAGCAGCTAATCCTATCTTCCACAAGCGTACCAAACACATAGAGATTGATTGCCATTTTGTACTTGACAGAATCAAACAAGGAATGCTCTTGCCTCTCTTCATAGGCACTAAGGATCAACAAGCTGACTAGTTAACTAAAGGTCTTGGCCATTCACAACATACCTTTCTTTTAGGCAAGCTAGGAGTGCTCAACATTTTACACCTTCCAGCTTGAAGGGGAGTGTGATAGTTAAGCTTGTGTTAGTTATATTGGTTAGTAGTTAGTGATGGGTCCCAACTAACCATGGTTAGGTTGTTAGAACTATAGTTAGATGATATAACTATAGTTAAGTTAGAAGGTATATATTGATGTAATTTTCTTTTCTTTCATTTGATTAATACACAGATTTCTTCTTCTTCTCTCTTAACCGACTTCTTCCTCCTTCTTCTTCCTTCTACTTCGAAAGCCACGACAGATGTTCGATAGAGCTTGCATGAATAAATCTAAGGTGTGAATTGAGATTTATTCAGCTCACAAAGTCCAATACCTACCCATTAGACATTATCTCATATATTCAATGCCAATTACTATGTTAGCGTCACAATACTTTTTATTTGGACATGATTTTACTTGTTGTCCTTCCTTCCTCATTGGTAATAATTAACAGATGTGATGTTTATACATCAAATAAATCGGTGTATATCACACGAACATATACTCTCTCTCACACATACTCAAAAAATTATACACATGGACGAAAAAAATATTTAATTATCCGTAGGCGACGACAAGAAGCTTAAGTAAGAAATACAAGCAGTAATTACGTTAATTCGCTAAGATTAAAGTTCAACAAAATTCATACCATGGCAATTAGTAGTAGCATTCAGCAAAAACAGTTACATATAGAAAAAAAGGGAGTTATATGATACTAATAATCTTCATAGAACTAAAATTAATTAAGCAGGAAAGCATATCTTCATGGTGAAGGTCTAAATGTAACTGAAGGTAAGTGTCTAGAAACCAAGCCTCGTGCTAATAATGAATGGAGCTCAAAGTGTTCCAGATCTTGATCATCGAACGAATCACTTAAATCTGGAGTTATGTCAAATTGAGGATATTCCATATTATTACTTGAAGATGATATGCTTGAAGATGATTGCAGTCCTGTTGGTGTAATTGGACTTTGTCGCATAGGTAGGTGCTGTTGGGTAGAAAGGCGGGCTTGAACATATGCTAACTCAGCTTGCAAACTTACAACCTGCGTATGTGTATGAAATCAAACTATGCTGTGTATGAAATCAGACATATTAGTGTATTTAATCAGCTGTAACAAATAATCTGCATAATTTTTCAGGTTATATTGATCCTGCTTTTTATGGACTTTATGAGTTTAACTTTTATAAAATCGTTTATAGAACGAAAATTTCACACTATCAAATCACATATAAGATAAATATAATTAACGGTTCAAAAGAAGTGAAACTAGTAACTTGTAAAATAAGACTTCTTACCTGGATTATAATATATTAAAATAAACTAATAATTTAAAAAAAAATTATACTGACAATATATATACATGTTAAATCCGAACAATATACGATATAATTAATTAAGTTTGTCTCTTTTTAAATTTTTTACTTGTTGTTTTCTTATGTTTCAGTACTGACTGAAGTCTCAAGTCTACAACAAACAAATTAATATAAATCTTTATGGTTGATAATCACTCGTATAATTTTCATGAAAATCGATACTATATCTGTCAGGTTTCCACCCGCCATGGACGGCAAAATCCACTTTAATGTATTATTTCTTAATTTTTTGTAACAAAGAGTTAATGTCAGAAAACTTAATTCTATTCTTCGAAGTGTAACATTTGTGTAATCTACTCTAATGGATAGAATTGCAAGTAACATATTGCTTTCCTACCTAATTAAAGATCCTTATCTGCCCAATAATAGAGACTTCGTAGTATATTTTATTCCTGAGCATTGGAATCTTCCCCCGAATTTTAAATGCTTAACTAATTTGTTCAACAAAAATTATTTTAGTACTTAAATGGTACTCCTTCCGTTCACTTTTACTTGTCCACTTTCGCATCTCAAGAAAAATATTTTTTCCTTAGCATTAATTACTCATTCCAAATTATATATTGTCAAAATCTATTAAGACTATACACCATACACCAATTAATATGAGTATCATGGTAAATTATAAAATTTATTTATTATTCCTTAAGGGATATGCGAAGTCAATAGTGGATAAGTAAAAGTGAACAGAAGAGTAAAATATTACTCGCTTCAATTCATTTTATGTGAAGTTGCTTAATTGGGCTAAGAGTTCAAGAAAAATTTGAGAATTTATACATCACAATGTGATGACATTTGCAAAAAAGTGAAATTATAAGATGTCACATTAAATGAAATGCACGGAATAATATTCTTTTGCATCTGAATTTGCCACACGAACACTTTATAACGCATAGTATTTAGCACCTTTGTTGAGTTCCACCATAAACAGGTAAGAAAACAAAGTAAGCAAGAAAGTCAAATTATTGAACAATGGGAATATATCTCGAGCTGCTAAAGTTGGTTAGGGTTACTTATTACTCCCGCCAAGCAAGACAAAATATTTCAAAGTCAACATCCATCAACTATTCTCTCTCTTTCTTGTAGAGGAACAGCGCATGCTAGATTCAATTTTAAGGGATTTAATTTTTAATTATATATACTATAAAGTTGTTTTTATGCTAACACGGCAATTTAATTGATTATAATATACTTATTAGTTTAAGTTATCATATCAATTTTGCTATGAAAAGTAGGCCCGATTAAATTTGATAGCATAAAATATTTATACGCTGTCAATACACAAAACCTTACACTGAAATTTAAAAAGGATTTAGTTATTTACATCGATAATACAATGGATCATTTTTACAATCAATGTAATTTAACATATTATAACAGATTGCATACCATTAAATCTAAATAACAAATTAATGGTATTAAATAGAGCTAGTTAGGTAAATAATTTTATATTGTTAGTGCAAACTGCAAAAAACTTGTACCCTTTTAAAATTTAAAAATTATTATATCTTAATAATATTAGGAGCCTTGAAATGTGGTTGGGGAGGGGAAGTGCATACTAATGAACTTATGACTATGTACAATATAACATGTTACTGTAGTAATAAATGAACTATTACTCATTGTATTACACCTATTCTTTAGCAACTTGTCGATGAGCAGTAACAAGAAAGACTTCTCAAATTAAGTACTGTAAGAAAAGACACGAACCAGTTTGAACACATAGACAGTTGAAGGTTCTATCATATAATTTTCTACTATGACCCTTTTGACAATATTAGATTTTGAGTCATTGACTATATATCATACAGTTTTCAAGAAAAATGCTAGCCACAACAAAGGACACAAGTAAATTAACCTAACCCCACCTTTAAATCTTGGAATAAATTAAGAATTTTTAACTTATACTTTTGGATACTCTTTGATCCTATTAGAATGCCGGCTGTTGATAAATCTTAATAATTTGAACCAAAAAAAAAAAAAAAAAGGTTAAAGACTCAAATTATGGGGTAACCCTAAATCCAATCATTTGATTTCTCTTTTATCCTTAAAGAGCTCTACATAAGTCTATCTTAAGTTTTCAACCCTAGAGCACATCTCATCAACTTCAGCATACAATTCATCACACCATATGAACTTAAACAGAAATACGAATCCTCTTTAGTGAGATTATTGAAAAGCAAAAACCAATAAAAAATCAGTCAATAAGTTCAAAATGAGAGTAATGTTACTATATCTATACATCAGTAACTCTTTTTAGTATATAAAGAGGTTGAGCAAATAATGTCAAATCAAGAATCGAGAGTCAATAGGTTCGAATTAGACACGTACAACTTTTAATTTGTTTTGAACATATATATATATATATATATTGAGACGAGAACAGAACTCACCTTAAAACGGTAATTGAGTATGAATATTATCAAGAAAAAAGCCCAAAAAGTTAATACCTGTTGCTGAAGAGTAAAGATGTGAGCAACACAACCATAGATAGGGTCTCTAACTCTAGCAAGAGCTTCATAGCAAAGTGTAACGACAGCATCCATACGTTTATGTGCTGGAATTCTGAGCAGCAATTTAGAGGCATTGCTAGCTCCAAACACCTTATGTACAGCAGCAAAATGAGCAGTGCCTTGATCTGAATCAAAATAAGGTGCAAATATACATCCCCTCACACATTTTCTTCTAAGAAACTTGCATGCACCACAAGGCCCACCACCTCCTCCGCCTACAACATTATTATTGTTATTGTTATTATACTGACGATCAACACCACCACAACCGCCATTCATGTTTTCTCTCTCTCCCTCTCTATATATGTGTATAAGATCTTTTATTGTTCACTTGCCTAAGAGAGTTTTTGAGCTTTGTGGGGTTTTGTGAAATTGGAAGAAGAAGCAAAAAGAGAGCTAAAGAGTTGGAGAGAGATGAGTATTTATTTAAAAAGAGAATAGACTAAGAATAAATAAAATAGACACCAAGCTACTGTTTGTTACTACTAGCTAGTATTTATTTAAATTATTTGTGGAAGCTTTGGTGGTGGGTCAGTTGATAGACCTTCCAAGAGAGTAAATCTCACCATACATATTTTAGGATAACATGAGTTTAGTCCAATAAATTGATCATATTATTTAAATAAAAATTAGATATACTATTTATAAAAGCTGAGATTAGTAACCTACAAAGTAAGACATTTTATTTGTTACAACAAATAAGAAACACAGAATTACACTCTCTCCGTCTTAACTTAATTTTCGTGATCGAGTTTGATTGAACACGAAATTAAAAAAAAAAAAAATTAAATATGGGGTAGATAGACTCTTTAAATTATTGGAGTAATATATGCTTCTCTCATCCCAATTTGTATGGTGTATTTTTTTTTGTCTGCCCAAAAACCTTACGTTTCGACGTATTAAAAGATCATGAATGGAATAATTTTGAATATTGACTTATTAGTAAAAATCTTCTCCAACTTTTGAATTGTCGAAACAAGAACTTTATGTGAGAGTTGAAGCCCCAAAAGGAGAATTGGAATTATTTCTCATAGGAGATCAAAGCATTTTAGCTTTAAATTTCTTATTTTATTCTTAGGAAGATGATTTATAGCCAGATAAATATTTTTATCTTGTTTTGGACAATAAATTTTAAAACTAATACTTTCTTTCATAAACGGCAAATCAAGTTAGTATGCATCACATAAAATAATCAAGAAGAGAGTGAGACAAATCTTTATAAAAGGTCATAGAAAATTTATGCATTCTTTAGGGGGAGCATATTAGTGTAAACTTCTAAGCCAAGGCAAAAAAGAGAAGCAAAAAGGAGGAAAACAAGCTGCAGCTTGCGTGAAGCAAACATACGTGCGGTGGAGTGGATACTGGACAGTAATATATAGTTCCCATTTTTATTTTCCTGGTTTCTTTCTTTCAGAAAGATTTCTTCAATCAACCACTGTGTGTGTTTACACCCCCACGTGCGAGTCCCATGGGAAATATATCCCATCATTCCATCAATCATACCATTACTCCTCCTTTCACACCCTCTTGCCCAACTTCCTTCTCTCTTGTCATTTCCATCCCATCACATCACACACACACACACACACTCCAGTCTCCAGACCAGTATTACTACACTGTCTGAAAATAAAGGAGGAGACTGCTTGTGTGTAATTACTCTTTTGATTTCGTAGACTATACTAGTACCTCATAGATACCTTATATTTTATTTTTATTTTTGATAATTGAGAAAGTATCTAGGATTGGTGGTGGAGCTATGTTCAAACAAAGAAATTCAATTTAACCTCTTTAGTTGAAAAGTTAATATAGAAGGTTTTGAATCCTCATTGACTATGAAATGCTTTAAATTTATTGAAAAAGGTGTTCAAGAAAAATTCAAGGTTACACGTCTGTTCTGAATCCTAGTAGTGGTATTCTTGCATTTTTTTATCCCTTTTTTAGGATTTTTTATGTTGTCACTCGGGTGCGATTTCAAACTTAGCCATATTTTAACATCGTATTTATTTTTTATCTAGTGATTTTAATGTTGAGCAAAAATAACTACTACTCTATTAAAATTAATATGAAAAAATATTTTTATCCTTTCTTTATGAGTGTTGTGTAAATATTAAGGACATAGTATCCTTAATATTTACACTGCACACATGAAGTTAAGGACGCCATGTCCTTAACATTTACGCTGTACATACGAAGTTAAGCACATGGTGTCCTAAAATTTAATAGCGGAAAGTGCAAATACATGACACTTTGTCCTTAATATTTACACAACATTCATGAAGTTAAGGACAACATGTCCTTAATATTTTCACAGCGCCCATATCTAACACAAGGGTATTTTTGTCCGGACAGGTAAGAGATTATTAAGCACTGACTCAAAAATAATATATTTTAAACAATGGCTAAATAGTAAAGAAATCTTTAAATAATGGCTAACCGTGCACTCCCCTAAATTTATCTCTCTATCATTCTTTATATATATATATATATATATATATATATATATTGTGGTAGAGTTTCAAAAGCTGTAACGTGCATCTAATTTATACGTGCTACAATCTTACTCTTAGATAAAAGCCCGCGTGGCACGAGCTGCTCCCGTGGATGGTATTTATGTTGTATATTAAACAAAGTTGTAAGGTTCTAAACTTTTTAACGCTAATCATGGTATAAAATTTTTGGTGGAAGTAATTGCAACTTCTATATCTTTCATAAAATAGGTACTTTTTAGTTCAGTTCTTTCTGATCTATAAAATTATAAATTTCAAATATAATCACGTAAAATGATACTTCTAAAATATAAGTTCGCGAGAATTGCGAGAAAATATTCTTGGATTGCCCTCGTGAAGAAAATAATCAGTTTATGACTTGACTAAAGGATGGGATATAATCGAAGCGATTGATTGAAGTGCCGAAGGGTAGGCTATAAATGACTATGATGAACCCTTTGTCCTGTATTGAAATTAGTGATTTCTATTTTAATTCGACTTTTCAGTTCCTAAAAATGGTTATTTCCTACTTGTTCATGCCACCAAGACTACCATTTGTTTTATTTTAATTTCTACTTTAGGGAACTACTTTGTCACTATCAAAGCTAATCGCACCTGCACAAGATAAGTTTTGGATTGCAAGATCACTTCATCATAGTAAAATTGCTTTTATTTATGTAAAATACTGGCGTAAAAGCAATTGAAAAGTAAAACCGAATTACATTGTGATCGTGATGGCGTCTAACCCTATCCAAATAGCAAGCCAACCATTATAAACATAATTCAATTGAACATTATTCAATTAATAATCAAATAAAAATGCAAAATTTGTAATACAATCTACCCCAATAATTGATGATACAAGTCACGATCAACTAAGATTAGGGATACAACATTGATCAGAAGAAATTACATCATCGGTTTGGGATACACATACATAGACATATAATTCCTAAACTACCACGAATAAAATGGTCTTTTGCAATTGGTACGCCGATACATCTCCAATGCTAGCCATCGGCTTCCACAATAGCTCAACTCCAAAATATATATATGCAAGGTGCAGAAGTGTATATTTTCAGTGCAAATATGGATGAACAATGTCTGCAAGATTTATGTAAGATGATAGAATATAAGAGAGGATCCCTTCCTTTCAGATATCTTGCGGTACCCATATAACCAAAGAAGCTGGTAGCAATGGATTGTGAAATCTTAGTGGATAAGATAACAATGAAGATTAAAAGCTGGGGGACAAGAAACCTATCATATGTAGGGAGAGTTTTGTTGGTAAATGCAGTACTTATGCATATACATTCTTACTAGGCTTCCATATTTGTATTACCTAAGAAGGTGATTAAGAGCATTATAGGAGTATGTATGAGCTTTTTGTGGGATGGAAAAATTCATACTAATAAGCCATCTCTGGTTGCATGGGACTTGGTATGCAGGACAAAAAGACAGGGTGGATTAGGGGTGCATGATACTATTGTTTGGAATGAAG
This sequence comes from Nicotiana undulata, assembly GCA_005239495.1. Taxonomy (NCBI): domain Eukaryota; kingdom Viridiplantae; phylum Streptophyta; class Magnoliopsida; order Solanales; family Solanaceae; genus Nicotiana; species Nicotiana undulata. The sequence continues at coordinate 13,286 of ML276112.1, forward strand.
CAACTATAGCTAAGTATGTATGAAACATAGCTGCTAAAACAGATAACATGTGGGTCAGATTGGTAAATCATATTTACTTAAAAGGGAGATATTGGTAGCTGTACAAACCTCCTACATATTGTAGCTGGTACTGGAGGAAAATTTATGCAATAAGAGATAAGTTTGCTGAGGGATACACACAAAACCAATGGCTAACTGCTAGTGGAGTGTATACATTAAGGAGTGGCTATAATTGGAAGAAAGGGGCTATGGAGGATTGGCCTTGGCGAGAGTGGGTGTGGAACAAGATGAATATACCTAAACACAACTTAATCTGTAAGTTGGTAGCACATAACAGACTTTTAATGAAAGAAAGACTGAAACACATGGGAATCAGTAAAGACAGCTTATGTGAGATATGTGGAAATACAGAAGAAACAGTTGCTCATTTATTCTTTGATTGCCCACTGGAGAGAAGGTGGATGGAGACATTATTTGAACATAGATATCAGGAATATGGAGCTGCGAGGGTTAGGCAGAAGAATGACCAGGCAAGTGAAAGGGAAAAGATTCAGAGAAATAGTGCTGACCATACTTGTAGCTGCAGTATACAATGTATGGAGAGCAAGGAATTTAACAGTCTGGGAACGAAAGGTAATCCGACATGGGCAACTATGTAAGAAGATCAAGCAAGATTTCAAGTATATAACACTGGAAGCTTGAGGAGAAGACACACAAGTAAAGAAAAAGAGTGGATAGAAAAACTATATAGAGAAAACATATAGTGAGGATTGTATATAAGAGATAGAATGGACAATTAGAGAAAGGCTAATTGTATGTCTGAGATGTATGATTTTGATAAGTGATAAATAAAATATTGTTTGTTCGACCAAAAAAACAGGTGCAGAAGTGTAGTATGAGTATAACCGACCGCAAGTGCTCAGTATGAATCAAGACTAACCTCAATGAAATAGTGACGAGATTTTAGTCAAAGATACTTAATTATATAACTTGTAAGACTCATAAGCATAGATAATGATAGAGAAACAACCAGGAAATAGCAAAAATTGATAACAATGTGCACAATCAAGAGAAGATAATGAACATGTTTTTTAAATAACCAGATTAGAACCACATACAAATGTAGCAAATATGCATATAAAGGAGATATGCACTAAGTATCATCAATTCAAATACTTCTACATGAGTGTAGAGTATTATTTATGCATGTTAAAGACTCAACTTCACGTTAATTCCCAAATAGCATTTATATAAATGCCCTTACATGAGTCTAAAATGTCTATGTATGATGAAAACTCAACCTTTACAATAATTCGACACCCTCCAAGTGTCCAATAATCTGCTAACAAGTCCAATGCTTGAGTTCTTAACTACGTACTTACTCTCTCTCTTCCCCAACTCCAACAGTAACTTCTTGAGACGTTAAACTTACGCGCCTACCTATGGAGCCGCCAAACAGCGCCATTCCGGCGCGTCTGGATGGGCAAAATGCTGCTAATAAACAGGCAAAGCAGACCATTGAAGGAAAAATCTCCTATGCGACAACATTCATAAATTCCCCTAATTCAACAGTGTGCCCTAATCGCCAAGATCATGACTCTGTAATCGCCACTCACACTACACACAATGGAATGCCGACAATCTTGTTCAAAGCATATGACTAATACGCGGTTTTGGCTTCAGAATGCAAATTTACTCTGGTTGGCAGGTTTCTTAAACCTAGGCCCCAAATTGATCGAATTAGATCGAAATTTAAAGAACTGATTTCTCTAAAAGGGTCGTCCAGGATGGTGTGCATGACAACTTCAATGTGTTCCTAAATTTTACTAATGAAGAAGACTTCTCCATGGTTTGGTTCAAAAGTGTTATTGAAATAGAGGGGCAACAAATGTGGCTACAGAAGTGGTCTCCTGATTTTAAGCCGGAGGAAGATCTTCTGATTGCTCCTGTTTGGGTTCTTCCCCCAGACCTCCCATTTTATATGCATACATGGCAGTATGTTAAATGCGTTTTGAGTGTTGTGGGTGTAAAGACCCGTAAATTGTTTAACTAAAAATGATGCCCGGGTAGGCTCCCATGTTGTTATAACTGTAGAGATTGTTAAAAACGGACCTTTTTGAAGAAAAAGTAACCCGGGACTTCAAAGATATAATTTCCTAGAATTTCGCAGATCTGCGGTCCACTATGAGATCTCAGATCAGGTATGCGGACCGCATAGTGGTCGCATACCTGGACAGTTGCTGTCCATTTCAAGGACAACTATGCGGCCCGAGATGCGATCGCATTTTGAGAATGTGGGATGCATTATTGTCGCATTTTTGCACCTTGATTCTTGCGGAGGGAGTTATGCGACACACTATGCGATCACATAACAGGTATGCAGATAGCATAGTGGTCGCATACCTGGGCATCCTGTTTTCATTTTTGGCCAAGCTGAGGGCCATGTATGCGACAGTAATGCGGACCGCATAGCAGGAATGCGATCGCATTCCTGACCGCATTTCCTGCTTCGGGGCTTCTAATTTTTGATTTTAAAACCCGACCCCTAGTTTAATAAAACATCCCTCCCCTTCATTCTTAACATCTATCAGATTAAAATAGAGAGAAGAGAGTGTGAGTTTAGTGAGAGAAAGTCATCTTCTTCAGCAAATCAGTCCACCACCTCTGCTCAGGCCTGGAAATCTTCGAGTAGTTGTTGTCTTCTTCACCACAAGAGGTAAGTCCTCACCCCATTCCCCTTTAATTCTCAGGTTTTGATTAAAAAGGATAAAACCCACATGAAATTGGTTCTTGAAGATAAAGGCTAGTACTTACATGCATGTTCATGATCTGTCCTAATATAGCAACATGGTGTAAGTTAGAGCAATTTTCTAGTAAAAAGGGGATTAGAAATCTAAGGGGTCATAGTGTTTGATAAAATGCCCATATGAATTCAAGATTCCTAATTCTAAGATAAATGTGTCGCATTGTGAACTAGATTGACGGTTCTAGATGGTTCGGTTAATTGTGATAGAAATTAAAAGGAATTCCAACTCAAGGTACGTATGGCTAACTTTAATCTTTGTAGAGTCGCCTTGTTGGTGTCCGAGCATTCGGTATGTATTCCGGGTTTGATTGCATTTGAATCAGATGTCCTATTATGATGAAATGAAGGGTTCTGTTCTCTGAATGCCTTAGTTTATTTTCCATGCCACCATGCTATGTGAGATTGTGAACTGTGATTCCTTGTACTTACTCTTTCATGTGCAAAACTCGCTATATGCTTGAATATCTAGGTATGAAAGGAAGTGCTATAAAATGAACGAAATGGTAATGAACTCAATTGTTGAATATATCCAAGTGCTAAAGGCTTTGTAGCAAATTATGGAAAGGAAATGTGGATTTATTTAATCAAGCTAAATGATTATGGCATATCGTACACTGTTTGGTAAAAGTTATTGTGCCCTTGATTTCACATGGTTGTTTGGTTGTTATGAATTTATACTCTTGATGATAGAAATCCTTGTGATTGAATTATTGGTTGTTGTTGCTATCAATGTGATTGTACGGTGGGATCGGGTTGCACGCCGCAATAGGTGAAATAAGGATGATATGTTGAGAAGTAATAAGGGTGGTATGTGAATGTACGGTGGGATCGGGTTGCATGCCGCAATAGAAGAAATAAGGGTGGAATGATGGGAAGAAATAAGGGTGGAATGATGGGAAGAAATAAGGGTGGAATATGATTGTAAGGTGGGATCGGGTTGCGCGCCGCAACAGGAGAACAATTGAAGTAAGGAACTGTGAAAATCTCATTTGTGATTCTCTGTATCTTTGTGCAATAATTGTTTGGTTTCTTTGACTGCCTTCTATCTGTGCATTGCTTTGATTTTACTTAGTGTAACGTTTGTTCATATATAATAGTAATATTCAATGGTACTAACGTCCCTTTTGCCGGGGGCGCTACATCTTTTATATGAATGTAGGTGGTCCTATAGCAGGTAGCTCTGTCCGCCGATAGTGGTGCCTTCTCTTCATCCCTTCAGCAGTACTGGTGAGCTCCATTCCTCTCAGGGCCGTGCGTAGTCCATGTCATCTCTTTTGTATAGTTTGGTTCTCTTAAGGTATAGCTGGGGCCCGCAAGTATGTATACCCTCCTCCGTACCTTTAGAGGCTCCGTAGACACTATATGGGTTGTATATATTTTGGGTAATAGTTATGATTATTCGTAATCATGGTCTCGAATTGGAGATGTTGTGCTTAGTTTGTATATTTTGGGATTATCAAATGTTGAAGCTTTAAAAGAGGAAAATGGACTTATGTTGTAAATTCATACTTTGGTTCCATTTGCTATTTCATTTATAGATTGGTATATTATAAACACGGAGTAATGCGTTGGGTAGGAAAGGCAATCCAGGCCCGCTTGACCGGGATCATCCGGTTAGGCGCCGGTCTTGTCCCTCGGTTTTGGGGCGTGGCAAACTTGGTATCAGGGCCTAATGTTTAAAAAGTGTCCTAGGACGTCTTGGAGCTGTGTCTAGTAGATCCCTTCTTATCGGTGTGTGGTCGACCACATCTATAATTAGGGGACTGCATGGACATTTAGGAAAGTACCCATTTATTTCTATTCTATATCGTGCGATGTGGTGAAAGGTGAGATTGTCTATCTCTAACTCGTGAGATGTTCCAATTTTCAGTAAATGGCGCCCAAGAAGAGAGCTCGACTCGGCCTAGAGGCCAATGCCACCCCAAGTGTGGCCATAAATTCTCAATCTGATGGTGCGGGTGAGGACAATTACCCGACCATGAATCAGCCTAACTCCTCCATTCCTAGCTAGACTATTCCAGTTTATGCTCTAGCGGATGGTGCTACGATCCCTCCCGCTGATACTCCTGATCCTCCTCCAGCCCCAGCTTCGGGTCCCGGTATTTCTGATGGGGACAACAAGGGAGCTATTCAGATGTTGACACAGTTGGTGGTCTCTCAGGCCCAGAGATCAAATATTGCCCCCGCACCCTCGAGTGAGCAAGGGGATTCTTTAGGTTCCAGAGTCAACCAGTTCCTACGGTTAGCCCCTCCTGAGTTCACAAGCACCGACCCAGAGGCCGATCCTCAGGAGTTTATAGATGAGATGTACAAGACCCTCCGGGTTATGAGGGCTACTGAGACAGAGGGAGTTGAGTTAGCTTCCTATCATCTAGACGGAGCTTCATATTCATTGTTCGAGATGTGGGAGAGTTCCCGTGGAGAGGGGAGCCCTCCGGCGAGCTGGGATGAGTTTGTAGATGCTTTTATGGATCATTTCTTGCCTGTCGAGACTAGGGAAACCCGTACTGCAGAGTTCGAGGTTCTCAAATAGGGTAATAGGAGTGTGTGGGAGTACCATATGGAGTTCGTGCGCTTGTCCAAGTATGCTATCCACATGATGCCGACTATGGAGGCCAGAGTTCGTCGGTTTGTTTAGGGCCTTGGTCCCTTGGTTGTCAATGAATATTCTACAGCTGCTCTCCATTCAGATATGAACTATGGGAAGATTGTGGGATTCGCCTAGGCTACAGAGGCAGGAAATTAAAGATAAGGATGGAGAGAGAGAGTAGTAGTGGGGCCCGGTAAGCGGGCAACCCTGGAAGTTCAGTTGCAGATGGGAGGTCAGCCCTTGGGAGAGGCTCATCGGGGCCATCTCAGTCCTATGCTCATTCCTCAGCCAGTGCACCGCCATCAGGGCACAATTATCAGCAGGGAGGTCACTTTGGACCCGGTTCAGATAGCAGAAGGTTCCATCAGTCGGATCATTCATGTGGGAGGTTCCAGCAGCAGCGGAGGGTCCCATGCCCTAAGTGTTGGAGGTTTCATTCTGAGCCTTGTTACTTGGATATCTTGATATGCTATATATGCGGAGTGAGGGGCCATGTTCAGCAAGACTGTCGTGCACCCAGTCAGGGCACAGGTATGGGTGCTGCTCAGCCATCCTATTCGTCAGCCGCTATATCTTCAGCACGCCCTCTAGCACCAGCAAGGCGCGGTGCAGCTTGGGGTAGAGCACGAGGTCCAGTCAATTCTATGCTTTGAGTGGTCGCCAGAGTGCTGAGGCTTCTCCAGATGTTGTCACAGGTATTCTGACTGTTCAAACACATGATGTTTATGCTCTTATTGATCCCGGATCTTCATTGTCATATGTTACTCCATTTATTGCTTCACGTTTTGGGATAGAACCCGAACAGCTTCATGAGCCGTTCTTAGTGTCGACTCCGGTTGGTGATTCTATTATGGCCGCGCGAGTCTATAGGAATTGTGTTGTCACGGTGTGTGGTCGAGATACCACAGTCGATCTGATTGAGCTAGGAATGGTATATTTTGATGTTATCATGGGGATGGATTGTCTCTACTCGTGCTTTGCTAAACTCGACTGCCGGACCAGAATTATGAGGCTCGAGTTTCCTAACGAACTAGTTATTGAATGGAAAGGGAATGATGTTGTGCCGAGGGGTAGGCTTATTTCCTATATTAAGGCCTCCAAGATGATCAGGAAGGGGTGCATCTATCATTTGCTCCGGGTTGTGGACACCACTTCAGAGGTGACTGCTCCCGAGTCCGTGCCGGTTGTGAATGAGTTTCTTGAAGTATTTCCGGATGAGCTCCCTAGGATTCCGCCAGATAGAGAGATCGATTTCGGAATTGATGTATTTCCAGATACGCAGCCAATATCTATTCCACCTTACAGGATGGCGCCAGCAGAATTGAGAGAGTTAAAGGAGCAATTGAAATATCTATTAGAAAGGGTTTCATTAGGCCAAGTGTGTCGCCTTGGGGCGCGCCGGTTCTGTTTGTCAGAAAGAAAGATGGGTCACTCCAGATGTGTATGGACTATCGGCAGGTCAACAAGGTCACCATAAAAAACAAATATCCATTGCCTCGGATAGATGATTTATTCGACCAATTGCAAGGTGCTAGGTTTTTCTCCAAGATTGATTTATGGTCTGAGTATCACTAGTTAAAGATCAGGGAGCAGGATATTCCTAAGACCGCCTTTAGGACTCGTTATGGGCACTTCAAATTTCTGGTAATGTCTTTTGGTCTAACCAACGCCCCAACAACTTTTATGGGTATTATGAATTGGGTTTTCAAATCGTTCCTTGACTCCTTCGTGATTGTCTTCATTGACGATATCCTTGTTTATTCACGGAGTCAGGAAGATCATGCTAATTACCTCAGGGCAGTTTTGCAGACTCTCCATCAACACCAATTGTATGCAAAGTTCTCAAAATGTGAGTTTTGGCTAGAATCAGTCACCTTTTTGGGCCATTGTTGTTTCCAGGGAAAGGATTCAGGTTGATCCCCAAAAGATAGCAACAATGAAAGATTGGCCTAGGCCAACGAACCCGACGAAGATTCACAATTTCTTGGGTTTAGCTGGATATTATCGGAGGTTCGTGGAGGGATTCTCTACTCTCGCCTCTCCATTGACTAAGCAGACGCAGAAAGCGGTTATGTTTCAGTGGTCCGATGCTTGTGAAAAGAGTTTTCAAGAATTGAAATCAAGATTGACTTTGGTACCAGTGTTGACCTTGCCAGAAGGTTCATAAGGGTTTGTGGTGTATTGTGATGCTTCAAAGGTTGGTTTGGGATGTGTATTGATGTAGTATGGTAAGGTTATAGCGTATGTGTTTCTCCCAAACGCACACGCAAGTATACGTGGTCGTACAAGTAATATAATGATAAATCGGATTGTCGAACCCACAGAGACTTGTATAAACTACTCACTACTTCACTATACCTGTTATTCAACCAAGCTAAAATAAGATCCAATAGTGTAATTATGCTAAACTACAATTCTAGGAATTTACTAATTATCAAGTAACGAAAATGTTGATATGTATTCAGTAGAGACAAATATTCCAGGGTTGTGATTTTTTCACCATTCATATTGTATTCTAATTAATTCTTCCTTTCATATAATTCACTCATGGTTGCTAATTAATCGATATCTGTTCTCATAGCCTTCTCCCGAAGCACTACTCGCCTATTCTCAATAGATTAACGCCTATTCCTATGAAATCAATCTATCAGAATGCATTAAGATTACGATATCTAATTAAGCATGGTGACTCGGTATATTCCTATCCGTAGCCACAAATCCGCTCCCCTTGAGGGTTCAGATCGCGCTCTCTTCAACTCTTCTCTAATCTATACACGGCGTTCCCAAGCATAACATAGATAGTATATAGAACCTAACTGCTGGCCAAATAATTAAGCAATTAAACACAGAATTGAAGAAACAACCATTTATTGAGCAAATTATAATCAAGGTCAAATTAATGTCTAAACACAATATTCATGGCTAATCACAACCCCAGAACAATGGGTGTTTAGCCACTCATGCTCAAATATGAGTAACCCAATAGAAATCATACTACTCAAAATAATAGATGAAAGAAGAAGATTTGAAGGTCTAATTGTTCCAATATCTTCTCACAATGAAGTATTCTCTAATTTGCTGCTCAAAAACTAGTCTCCCCTTTTCTTATATAGGGTTTGGGGCAATAAAATCCCGTGTTTTCACTTTTAGTCCCTGAAGTTCCAGCGATTCACCGCGGTCGCGGCAGGACCGCGGTCGTCTAATTTTTCTGGCTTCAGATCCTTCCATCGCGGTCGACCGCGGTCGCGGTGGCCTGCCTTCAGTTCTCTTCTCGCTTAATGTTCAGTGAAATTTATGAATATCACTGTGATTGGCCTCAAATCTCCATAGTTGACTCCAATTTTCTCCAATGTCCTCTCCTCGAGACATGTAACATGCAAAGCATAAACGACACTAATCAGAGCATTTTGTTATCAATATTTACATTAAAATAACACAAAGTGTGGTTCATTAGGGGCATAATTATAGTTAAATTCACCTATCATCAACACCCCACACTTAAATCTTTGCTCGTCCTCGAGCAGCTAAACCGCACTCTAAGGCCTAATCCTCTTAAGCATTACCCCTTTTTGTTCCACACCTAGCATTTTACAGGAACACCCCAAGTTGTGCAACAACCACACCTCAAAAGAAGACTCTACATGCCATGCCACACTTTTGCTTTCTCAAGGTACTCTTTACAGAGGTGTAAACTTACCTTTTCTTCCTGAATTACATGCCCTCACATTACACAATTGAGAGAAGTTCCACAATGATAAAATTAGAAATAACAGGAACCTTAGATGGAAAGAATTCACTCACTCTCAACAAAGAACATTCACATGTCACACAGATACTCCATATCCTTGCCCGTAGTGTAATACTCTACTAATCGAGTTCATTCAGTCTAAGATCAATAGGTCTTTATTTGGTTGTAATGTAGGCTAAGGGACGGGTAGGATATATTTGAGTATAGTGACTAACCTCCCTAAGCACTTTTAATACATTTACTTCCACTTTAAGCCCAATTTTCTTGCTCAACCACTTGTTTTCCACATTTTGTTTCATAATCACCCCACTTTTCTCAGGTGCAACTACCTTTTTCGTGCCACTCAATATCAAGGACTAAGTGTGTTCACTGTCCTTTTTTTTATGTGGCTTCACTTATTTTATATTATTGCACCTTTCATTCTATTTTCATGATTTCCTTCCCCGACCACACCACCACCCCAGACTTAAACTTTTATATATTTTCTAACAATTCAAGTGCTCATAAAGGGTACAAGGTTCAAACAATCAAGCTATTCAAACACATGGATATGGTTCGTTACATGGTTATCAAATAAATAGGCTTTAAGCTCAACGGGGTTAACTATGGTACATTATTTATAGGTGGATATATATATATATATATATTTATGTAGGCTTCACAAAGAAGTCCCTATGTCCTTTCTAATACCAAACAAACTTCTATTTCGTTTCGAACACACACATAGCAAGTTCTAGGTATCATATGCAGACATAGAATAAAACGTAATCACTTACACACACATGGCACGTAATCCATTCCGAATCGGTTCATCAACACACTCAAGTGCGGTACTCAAGTTAGACACAATGTTCAAATTTAAGGCATAATACAAGAGTCTACCAGTGAGCCTAAGCATCGCACCCTTGGGTTTGTTTTGATTGTTTTCAGGTGTGTACAATGCAGGGTACATTCTTGTCTTTACCCTTTAAGCCCAAGAGAGTCCTACTAAATACTACAAAGAAATCTACCTAACCCAGTTCAAGCTAAACCCTTGGAAAAGAACCGTGGTCAAAAGAAAAACCAAGGGAGAATTTATACACTACTTAAAAAGAAAATAAAAAAATCTTTTTGGTTTTTTCTTTAGACTACTTTCCTCAAGAAGACTGCCTAAGTGGTCCGTCATCAGGAAGAGTCTCCTACATTTTTTTTTGAGTTCGACTTAAGCCCTCAAGAGACCCGTCGAAAGGTGTCCATCTTCGGGCCAAGACGATGAAACAAAACAAAACTAAAACAGTATATACACAAATCAATTAACCGATACAACTATACAACAACAACAAACAAGTCTCCCACCCCACACATAAAAATATGGCATGCCCTCATGACAAATGACAATAAAGTACAAGGGGTAAGGAAAATTCCCTGGAGCTCAATCGGAGTCAGAAATGGAGGCTGGGTCCACATTGCAGGCCCTGCCAATGGCGCAGAATCATGCCATGAATCTGCTCTCCGATTTAGCCTACCGCGTGGACATCGCATCCAACCGGACGTGAAGGCTATCTATGGAGGTGCGCAAAAGAGCCACATCCTCCTCCATGGTGGGCATTCCGGCGCCAGACTGGGACCAAAAGGGTCCTGCCCCAACATGGGACCTCCGTGGTGGTGCAGCAGGGGGTGGGGCCGCATCATCATCATCATCAATTTCTATGGGCAATGCAACGTCCTTGCCCACATTTATCTTTGCCGCTCTGAAGGCAGCCTTCTTCAGCAATTTCCTGTCACAGGGCAGGTCGGGCACATCCACCAATCTGCACAACCTCGTGACCAAGGAGGGAAAGTAGAACCCTTTGGTTAGTAATGGGGACCTGATCATCATTTCATCCCCAATCACCTGGGCGACATCAAAGTCCATCCCATTGACGAAGCACCACACCATCACAGCCCGCAGTCCATTCACATCAGTAGTATTGCTAGAGGGAAAGAAACGGCTACAAATCACGGTGAACCAGCACTTGGCCTCCCAGGTGAAAGAATTAGAATTGAGAGTTATGTTTTCCTTCACCCAGGTAGGCTGCCCACCTAGACAGATAGATTCAATCACCATGTTCCAATTGACCGCCGGAGATTGGTAGGCCCGATGGTAATCGACTTCACCGGTGAACCGCGGTATCCTATAGACCCGACGAATTGCCTCCACGGAGGCATCCACCACTTTGCCCCTAACCGTGATTGATCAGAGCATATGTTCCGGGCAGTTCACATAGAACTCCCGGACCATTATTATGTTCGCAGTCTCCGGTTCCTCAAACAAGAAATCCAACCCTCACCTTCGGATCTCCTCATATATGGCAGGGTTTTCAGATTGCAGGGCTGCCCGGTCTATTGGCACTTCCACGATACAATTCTTGGCAGCCTTAGCATTGAACCAGTCTTTTGCCTCTTGGGATTCAAAATGGGTTGCGTCCTGGTTGGTGCTGATGTGCTGACAGTGTTTCTGCGCTTACGGGGGGCCATGATACCTGCAACCAAAGAGGGACAATCATTAGGGTGGTCCTAGTAATGTTCCAGTCGGGTGATTACTCAGAATTTACCACCTGCCGGTCACTAACCAAATCAAACTCGCCAAAAGTGGCCAATGTACAACATTAGGTGGGCCACAGTGTCAACACATACATAAAAGCCCCATTGTTACTACAATATCCTCAACTTCCAACATACTGACCCACTTAGGCCCCCAACAACAGTAATGTCCCCCAAATAGCAATACAAACTACTCACATAGGCTCCCAAAATAGAGTAAAATTTGACAGTCTTCAACACCCATGGTTCACGGACCACCCCACCCCACACTTGATAGTACCATTGTTAAGCATACCCCACACTTCACAAATTACCCCAAAGTGTCCACACCCACCATATAACAAGTAAAAACTTGGTGGGGAACAACCATTATCTTACACTATTCAAGATCTTACTACAAAAAAAACTAATTAAAAAGCAAAATTACAAAAAAAGAAAAAGGGAATAAGAAAAACTTACTTGAAGAGGGTAACAATGATGGAGTGAGAGGACGGAGTGAGAGAGGGTCTTCTGTTGGGTGGGGGCAAGGAAGAAGAAGGATGTTTTGGGTGAAGAGGAAGAAGAAGAAGAAGAAGGGGGAATTGATGGGGGTTTTGGGTTGAGGGAGTTGAAGAGAGAAAGTGGAAGTGGGTAGTTGGGTGGGGAGAAGAACAAGGAGTGGGGTTTTGGGTTATGGGGGTCGTGTGGGTAGTGGGTGAGGAAGAGAGGGGTTCTTAAATTAAAATAAAGTAAAAAGGAAAATAAAAATTAAAAAAAAACGAAACATACCTGGGCGTGACATATCTCACCGCAATCGCGCCGTGGTCGACCGCGGCCGCGGTGAGGTTCAGAGACCTGTTTCTACCGCGGTCTAAAGAGGGACTTTTACCGCGGTCGCGCCGCAGTGAAGGTCTTCCGAAGCCTTTCAGCTTGGTTTTGCAATTTACTTAGTTTTAACCTCGTGTTCACCTTACCAGATTTGTTATATGCCCCGGGATTTTGTTAAAAACTCTCCGCAACTGTCCTCCACATTAAAAAATATCATGTTAAGAAAACACTACTACCATGGGTTGCCTCCCACGAAGCGCCTGATTTAACGTCGCGGCACGACGAGTACAACAATCAATGGGTAGCCTCCCATGAAGCGCCTGATTTAACGTCGCGGCACGACGAGTACAACAATCAATGGGTAGCCTCCCATGAAGCGCCTGATTTAACGTCGCGGCACGACGCAGAGTCTCGCCCCACTAATCAGCTAGCACGACCTTGGTCTTCTCACGAGTCATGGCACCACCCCAATAGTTCTTGACTCTATGACCATTCACCAAAAATGTTCTTTCACCATGTATAGATCGCACCTCAAGCGCACCATAAGGAGTGACTCTTACTACTTCAAACGGACGAGACCATCTCGATTTCAGCTTTCCAGGAAACAACCCCAGCCTAGAATTGAATAACAATACCTGCTGGCCTTGCTCAAATTGTCGTGGTTTAATGTGCTTGTCATGCCATCTCTTGGTTTTCTCTTGGTAAAGTTTAGCATTCTCATACGAGTGCAGCCTGAACTCATATAATTCATCTAACTGCAACAATCGTTTCTCACCCGCGGCTTCAAGGTTCATGTTTAGCTTTTTGATGGCCCAATATGCTTTATGTTCGAGTTCAACGGGCAAATGACACGCCTTCCCATAGACCAACTTGTACGGTGATGCCCCAATTGGCATTTTGTAAGCTGTTCTATATGCCCATAAGGCATCATCTAGATTTGCAGCCCAATCTTTCCTATTCACACTCACCGTTTTCTCCTTTGATTTATTTATCTGTTGGAGACCTCAGCTTGTCCACTTGTTTGAGGGTGATATGCAGTCGCAACTCGATAACGGACTCCATATTTAGCTAAAAGGTTATTCAACAACCGATTGCAAAAATGTGTTCCTTCATCACTAATCAAGGCACGTGGAGTCCCAAATCTCAAGAATATGTTCTTCTTCACAAACGCAACTACAACCATGGCATCATTTTTTGGCAATGCGATTGCCTCCACCCACTTTGACACGTAGTCAACTGCCAGTAGAATGTATTTGTTACCTCTGGATGTTGGGAATGGACCCATAAAATCTATCCCCCACACATAAAAAATATCTACCTCCAGGATATTGGTCAAGGGCATCTCGTTCTTCCTCGTGATCGTTCCCGTTCTCTGGCACTGGTCACACTTTTTAACAAACGCGTGGGCGTCCTTGAATAGATTTTGCCAAAAGAACCCAGATTGTATCACTTTCGCCGTTGTTCTATCGCCACCATGATGGCCTCCATAGGGTGAGGCATGACAATCATACATCACGAGATCCACCTCTTTGTTAGGAATACATCTCCTCATCAACTGGTAGCCACATTCTTTGTACAAATATGGCTCATCCCAGTAGTAAGATTTCACATCACGTAAGAACCTCTTCCTTGCCTCAAATTCCATTTCCGGGGGCAGTACCCCACTCACTAGATAATTCACAAAGTCAGCATACCATGGAGGAGGGTCTTGGGTTATAGAAAAAAGTTGCTCATCATGAAACACTTCTTTGATTTCTCCACCCTCATCCACATGGTCATGATTTTCCAGCCTTGACAGATGGTCCACTACTTGGTTTTCAGTGCCCTTCCGATCTCGTATCTCCACATCAAATTCCTGCAACAATAACACCCAGCACATCAATCTAGTTTTGGATTCCTTCTTTGTAAATAGATACCTGGTTGCTGCATGATCTGTGTGGACTATGACTTTTGTTCCCACCAAGTACGCCCGAAATTTTTCAAAGGCCCACACCACAGATAGCATCTCCTTTTCAGTGGTGGTGTAATTCTGCTGTGCAGCATCAAGGGTCTTACTCACATAGTAAATGGAGTAAAACACCTTGTCTCTCCTCTGGCCGAGCACTGCCCCCATTGCATGGTCACTTGCATCGCACATGAGTTCAAATGGTTCGGACCAATCAGGTGCAACAATTATGGGGGCAACCACCAATTTCTTCTTAAGCTCCTGAAATGCCTTCAGGCAGGCTTCATCAAAATTGAACTTGACATCTTTTTCCAGCAACCTTCACAAAGGAGTAACAATTTTAGAAAAAACTTTAATAAAGCGTCTGTAGAATCATGCGTGTCCCAAGAAACTCTGGACACCCTTCACAGAAATTGGTGGAGGTAGTCTTTCAACTGCCTCCACCTTTGCCTTATCAACTTCGATGCCACTCCTTGACAATCTATGACCCAAAACGAAGCCTTCCTACACCATGAAGTGGCACTTCTCCCAATTTAAGACCAGATTTGTTTCTTCACTACGGGCCAACACCATGCCCAGATTTGTCAAACAATTATCATAAGATGACCCAAAGACCGAGAAGTCATCCATGAACACCTCCACAAATATTTCCACCATATCAGTGAAAATAGCCATCATGTATCTCTGGAAGGTGGCTGGTGCATTACAAAGACCGAACGGCATTCGCTTGAAGGCGAAGGTGCCATAAGGACAAGTAAACGTTGTCTTCTCCTGATCCTATGGGCATATGACAATTTGATTATATCCGGAGTACCCATCAAGAAAACAATAATACTCATGTCCAGCTAATCTGTCCAACATTTCAATGAAGGGGAGAGGGAAGTGATCCATGCGGGTTGCCTTGTTGAGCCTTCGATAGTCAATGCAAACTCTATATCCCGTAACAGTGCGGGTAGGAATCAACTCATTCTTCTCATTCTCAATCACGATCATCCCTCCCTTTTTGGGCACACATTGAACCGGGCTCACCCAGTTGCTGTCAGAAATAGGGAAGATCATACATGCATCCAGCAATTTTTTGACTTCCTTCTTCACCACTTCTTTCATGATGGGATTTAACCTCCTTTGATGCTCAACACTCGGGCGGTGTCCCTTCTCTATAAAGATTTTGTGCATACAAAACGAGGGACTGATTCCCTTGATATCTGCAATGGTCCACCCTATTGCCTTTTTGTGCTCATGAAGTATTCTGAGCAGCTTCTCTTCTTGTGGTTTGGTCAGGCTGGATGAGATGATCACGGGAAATGTTTCAGAGTTTCCCAAATACGCATAGCGCAAATGTGCTGGAAGAGGTTTAAGTTCCAGCTTTGGAGCTTCCTCAATAGAAGGCTTAGGAGGGGTTAGAGTGACAAGCTTGTTCAACTCCTCGAATTTCCCTAGCCCGTGGATGTAACTACAAGATACTTTAAGAGCATTCTCAATCTCTCCCCTTGTTTCATCTCCACTATCTTCTTCACATCCCACCAAAACTTTCTCAAGAGGGTCCACATAACATATGTAGGGAACCACTGATACATCCTTGCTTTCCACCACAGTAATCATGGATAGCTCTTCATAGTTGTCTGGTAATTTGAGTGATTTATAGACATTAAACACTTCCACTCGATCACCAACCCGCATTGTCATCTTTCCTTCACACACATCGATGATAGCTCGGCCCGTGGCTAAGAAGGGACACCCCAAAATAAATTGGACTTCCTGATCAGGCTCATAATCTAGGATGAGGAAATCTGCTGGGAATCACTGTTGTTGGGCGTGACTCACCCAACCCCAACTGCCTGAACACAGATAGTGGCATCATATTAATGCTTGCCCTAAGATCACACAAGGCTCGCCCAACTGCATGCTTACCAATTGAGATTTGGATAGTAAAACTACCCGGATCCTTGCTTGCTCTGAATTCTTGAGCTACACTCCTCAGTGAGTGCCACGGTCTCATACTCAGTCAGCCTTCTTTTATGGGCCACAATGTCCTTGATGTATTTGGCATATTTGGGCACCTCCTAGAGAATATCTACCAGTGGAATGTTGATTTGTACCTGCTTCAAGAGGTCAAGGAACTTTTTGTATGCGGCATTATCTTTCACCTTTTGCAACCTTTGAGGGAATGGAGGGGGTGGCCTTGCAACCACTGGTGGGGGTTGCTCAGCCACCGCTTCATTAGCTGGCTTTTCCGACTCTTTTGGATTGGCAGATGTTGGCTCAATAATAGCTGGTTCCTCATTAAAAGTTACATGATTTCTCTTCTCGGATTGCACTTCTTCCAATTGTCTCCCATTCCTCAATGATACAGCATTAACAAAAGCCCTAGGATTGGCTTCAGTGTCACTTGGGAGGGCCCCTATTGGTCGGGTATTTTGGGAACTAGCAAGTTGACCCACTTGACGTTCTAAATTTCTCATTGCTACCATCTGGGCTTGGTTATCTGCCATCATCTTCTGATTGAAAGCAAGTTGGTCATTCATCATTCTTTTCATAATTTCCTTTAGGCTACCTTATTGCTCAGCCTAAGGTGGCTTGTAATGTTGCTGAGGCGCATGAGGTGCCGAGGCCTGTAATTACTCTAAGTGCCTTGATTTCAACCCCAAGAGACGTTTTGGTGGTTCCTCCAACTGGGATTATAGTTGTTCCCATATTGATTGGCTTGATCTCTATTTTGATTTCCCACATAGCAGACAGACTCTGGATTGGCTGGGCATGAATCACTCTGGTGGCCCTCTCCACAAAAATCACAAAAGACTTGGACCTGTTGTACTGGCTGGACCTGTTGGAATGGTTGAGATTGTTGCTTATTAATGATCAGGGTCATCTGATTGACTTGGTTAGTCAATGCCAAAATCTGAGCTGACAATGTTGAGACAACGTCTAATTCAAGAACCCCTGGTGACTTTTGAACCACATTCCTTTCGATATCACCTTGCCAGTCTGGATTTCTCTTGGAGAATTTATTCAACAAAGCAAATATTTCATCATAATTCTTCTCCAATAACCGACCTCCAGCTCCTGCGTCTACAACAATTTTTGTTTGGGGATGGAGTCCCTCGATGAACGTGTGGACCAACACCTCGTTTGTCTGATTGTGATTAGGACAGTCTCTGAGTAGCCCCTTAAATATATCCCATGCTGAATACAAAGATTCACCTGTTTTCTGCTTAAAGGAGACTATCTCACTCCTGATCTTAGCAGTCTTGCCTGAAGGGAAGAACCTCACCAGGAATTTCCTTGCCAAATCATTCCAGGATGTAATGAAGTTGGTCGGTTCTACTTTTAGCAATCACTTTGCTTCACCCAACAGATAGAATGGGAAAAGCGTAAGCCATACATAATTTGGAGTAACCCCGTCAGTGATATAAGTATCACTAATCTCCAGTAAGTTCAAGATGTGCTGCTGAGGATCCTCATGTGGAAGACCCATAAATTGCTCATTTGCATGAAGTAGCTGGATCATGCTCTGCTTTAGCACAAAGTTCCCAGTGATTCTGGGCTTCACGATACCGGAGGTAACATTAGAAATACTGGGCATTGCTACCTCCTGAACTTCCACGTGTTTCTCCTCTGCCATATTCACAGGAATTTGAACGAACTCCTGAATATTGTGTGTATCCCTTGCTTCCCTCAACCTCCTGTGAAATAACCTCTCATGTTCGGGGTCAAAGCCGTCAAGTCTGTCCTGACTTCTAACCCTTCGCATTCAATTAGAGTTCCTGAGATTAGAACAATGATCAAGTAACGTTAGACTAGATGAAATAAACAATTAAAGTAAAGACTAGAAAGTTGTCTATTTTAAAGTCCCCGGCAACGCCACCAAAAACTTGTTGCTCCCAAACGCACACGCAAGTATAGGTGGTCGTACAAGTAATATAATGATAAATCGGATTGTCGAACCCACAGAGACTTGTATAAACTACTCACTACTTCACTATAATTGTTATTAAACCAAGCTAAAATAAGATCCAATAGTGTAATTATGCTAAACTACAATTCTAGGAATTTACTAATTATCAAGTAACGAAAATGTTGATGTGTATTCAGCAGAGACAACTATTCCAGGGTTGTGATTTTTTTCACCATTCGTATTGTATTCTAATTAATTCTTCCTTTCATATAATTCACTCATGGTTTCTAATTAATCGATAGTTGTTCTCATAGTCTTCTCCCGAAGCACTACTCGCCTATTCTCAATAGATTAACGCCTATATTCCTATGAAATCAATCTATCAGAATGCATTAAGATTACGATATCTAATTAAGCACGATGACTCGGTATATTCCTATCCTTAGCCACAAATCCGCTCCCCTTGAGGGTTAAGATTGCGCTCTCTTCAACTCTTCTCTAATCTATTCACGGATTTCCCAAGCATAGCATAGATAGTATATAGAACCTAACTGCATGCCAAACAATTAAGCAATTAAATACAGAATTGAAGAAACAACCTTATATTGAGCGAATTATAATCAAGGTCAAATTAATGTCGAAACACAATATTCATGGTTAATCACAACCCCAGAACAATGGGTGTTTAGCCACTCATGCTCAAATATGACAAAAAACCAATAGAAATCATACTACTCAAAATAATAGATGAAAGAAGAAGATTTTAAGGTCTAATTGTTCCAATCTCTTCTCACAATGAAGTATTCTCTAATTTGCTTCTCAAAAACTAGTCTCCATTTTTCTTGGGCGGAATTGTAGCACTTATATAGGGCTTGGGGCAATAAAATCTCGTGTTTGCACTTTTAGTCCCTGAAGTTCTAGCGATTCACACCGGTCGCGGCAAGACTGCAGTCAGCTAATTTTTCTGGCTTCAGATCCTTCCACCGCAGTCGTGGTGGCCTGCCTTCAGTTCTCTTCTCGCTTAACATTCAGTGCAATTCATGAATATCACTGTGATTGGCCTCAAATCTCCATAGTTGACTCCACTTTGCTCCAATGTCCTCTCCTCGTGACATGTAACCTGCAAAGCACAAAAGACACTAATCAGAACATTTTGTTATCAATATTTATATTAAAACAACACAAAGTGTGGTTCATTAGGGGCATAATTATAGTTAAATTCACCTATCATCAGTATGCTTCTAGGCAGCTCAAGAATCACGAGAAGACTTACCCGACGCATGATTTGGAGCCCGCGACGGTTGTGTTTGCATTGAAGATCTGGAGGCATTATCTTTATGGGTTACATGTGGACGTGTTCACAGACCCCAATAGTCTTCAGTATTTATTCAAATAGAATGAATTGAACTTAAGGCATCGGACGTGGTTAGAATTGTTCAAGGATTATGATATGAATATTTTGTACCATCCATGGAATGCGAACGTGGTAGCCAATGCTCTTAGTCGGAAATCCATGGGTAGCTTGGCTCATTTAGAAGCAGGTCATAGGCCTTTGGCTTAAGAGGTTTATTAGTTAGCCAGAATGGGGGTCTGTCTTTCGGCCTCAGATGAGGGGAATGTCGTGGTGCGTAATGGAGTGGAGTATTCACTTGTAACGGAAGTCAAAGGAAAGCAATTCAGGGATCCAACTTTGGCACAGTTGAGGGAAGCAATTTTGAATCACAAGACTTTAGCATTTTCACTTGTCAATGATGACGGTGTTTTACGGTGCCAAGAGAGGCTATGTGTTCCAGATGTGGATAATCTTCGGGAGAGAGTTATGGAAGAGGCTCACAATTCTAGGTATTCTGTACACCCAGGTTCTATGAAAATGTATCGCTATCTCAAGGAGATTATCTGGTGGAATGGTATGAAGAGGGGTGTGGCGGACTTTGTGGCTAGGTGTCCGAATTGTCAGCAAGTGAAGGTCGAGCATCAGAGGCCCGGTGGGTTGACTCAGCTTACGGAAATGCCGATGTGGAAGTCGGAGATGATTAATATGGACTTTGTGGTAGGGTTACCCCACACTCAACGCAAGTTCGACTCAATTTGGGTAATAGTGGATCGACTCACGAAGTCAGCACATTTCTTGCCAGTGAAGTCCACCGATACTGCAGAACAGTACGCTCAGTTGTATCTCAAAGAAATAGTCAGACTCCAGGAACTCTAGTTTCTATTATCTCGAATCGAGGGGCCCAGTTCACAACTAACCTTTAGAGGAAATTTCAGCAAGGTTTGGGTACTCAGGTAAATCTCAACACAACTTTCCACCCACAGACGGATGGTCAAGCGGAGTGAACTATTCAGACACTTGAAGATATGTTGCGGGCTTGTGTTTTAGATTTCAAGGGTAGCTGGGATGATCACTTGCCACTTATAGAATTTGCTTACAACAACAACTTTCATGCTAGTATTCAGATGGCCCCATTTGAGGCATTGTACGGTAGGAGGTGTAGGTCTCTGATAGGATGGTTCGGGGTTGGTGAGGTAGAACTGCTAGGACTAGATCTTATGCACCAAGCTATGGAAAATGTTAGAGTCATTTAGGAGAGGATGCAAACTGCTCAGAGTCGTCAGAAATTCTATGCGGACATTCGTCGTAGAGATTTGGAGTTTCAAGTAGATGATTGGGTATTCTTGAAGGTTTCTACCATGAAGGGAGTGATGCGGTTTGGGAAGAAAGGGAAATTGATCCCAAGGTATATCAGACCGTATCGGATCGCTCTAAAGGATAGGACAGATGGCACATAGGCTGGAATTGCCCCCTAAAATGTCATTAGTGCACCCGGTGTTCCACGTGTCCATGCTGAAGAAGGTAATTGGAGATCTGTCTGCCGTCGTGCCGGTGGAGACCATTGAAATTAATGAAGAATTGTCATATGAAGAGGTTTCGGTTGCTATTCTTGATAGGTAAGTTCGTAGATTAAGAAACAAAGAGTTCACTTCAGTTAAAGTATTATGGCATAGTCAACAAGTTGAAGAAGCCACGTGGGAAGCGGAAAATGAAATGAAAGAGAAATATCCCCATTTGTTTGAATAAGTCTAGTAGTGGTCGTGAGAACTGCCATATCTAAGCAATTACAGCGTTGTGTCAAAATTTGTGCAAGAACACCCCACTCCCCTAATTATCCTACTATTGTGACTTCTCAAATTTGTACTACATTTGTAAGTGTTATGAACAGTTGGATCATGTGCAAATCCTTGAACTAGTTGAATTATGTGCAACTCATTGTAATAATTGAATTATGTGCAAATTTGTGATGTTAAACGAACTATGTGTAGCTGGTTGAAGTAGCTAAATATATACGACTTGTGGAGATAAACGAATTATGTCCAAGTTGTTGGAGTAATTGAAAATGTGTGAAATTGGTTAAAAGTGCGTTTCGGGGGCTCTCTGACAGGTAGATAGGCCTAATTATAAAGGAAACTCTGGCAAAATTTATAGAAAATATCGGAGTTAGTGAAAGTTGGGGGTTGGCATCTTGTGTTTTCATACCCAAATGATCCCCCAATCCTCATTCGAGGACGAATGATTTTAAGTGGGGGAGGATGTAAAAACCCAAAAATCTTTTAAGTAAAAACGATGCCCGGGTAGGCTCCCATGTTTTTATAACTATAGAAATTCTTGAAAACGGACCTTTTTGAAGAAAAAGTACCCGGGGACTTAAAAGATATAATTTCTCATAATTTCGCAGATCTGCGATCCACTATGCGATCGCAGATCAGGTATGCGGACCGCATAGTGGTCGCATACCTGGACAGTTGCTGTCCATTTCAAGGACAGCTATGCGGCCTAAGATGCGATCACATTTTAAGAATGCGTGCCGCATAGTTGTCCCATCCTTGCACCTTGATTCTTTCGGAGGGAGTTATGCGACGCACTATGCGATTGCATAATAGGTATGCAGACCGCATAGTGGTCGCATACCTAGGCAGCCTATTTCGTTTTTGGCCAAGCTGAGGGCCATGTATGCGACAGTAATGTGGATCGCATAGCAGGAATGCGATCGCATTCCTGACCGCATTTCCTGCTTCGGGGCTTCTAATTTCTGATTTTTAAACCCGACCCCTAGTTTAATAAAACACCCCTCCCCTTCATTCTTAACATCTATCAAATTAAAATAGAGAGAAGAGAGAGAGTGTGTTTAGTGAGAGAAAGTCATCTTCTTCAGCAAATCAGTCCACCACCTCTGCTCAGGCCTGGAAATCTTCGAGTAGTCATTGTCTTCTTCACCATAAGAGGTAAGTCCTCACCCCATTCCCCTTTAATTCTCAGGTTTTGGTTAAAAAGGATAAAACACACATGAAATTAGTTCGTGAAGATAAAAGCTAGTACTTACATGCATGTTTATGATCTGTCCTAATATAGCAACATGGTGTAAGTTAGAGCAATTTTCCACTAAAAAGGGGATTAAAAATCTAAGGGGTCATAGTGTTTGATAAAATGCCCATATGAATTCAAGATTCCTAATTCTAAGATAAATGTGTCGCATTGTGAACTAGATTGACGGTGCTAGACGACTCGGTGAATTGTGATAGAAATTGAAAGGAATTCCCACTCAAGGTACGTATGGCTAACTTTAATCTTTGTAGAGTCGCCTTGTTGGTGTCCGAGCATTCGGTATGTATTCCGGGTTTAATTGCATTTGAATCAGATGTCCTATTATGATGAGATGAAGGGTTCTGTTCTCTGAATGCCTTAGTTGATTTTCCATGCCACCATGCTATGTGAGATTGTGAACAGTGATTCCTTGTACTTACTCTATCATGTGCAAAACTCGCTATATTCTTGAATATCTCGGTATGAAAGGAAGTGCTACCAAATGAACGAAATGGTAATGAACTCAATTGTTGAATGTATCCAAGTGCTAAAGGCTTTGTAGCAAATGATGGAAAGGAAATGTGGATTTATTTAATTAAGCTAAATGATTATGGCATATCGTACACTGTTTGGTTATGGAATGTACGGTGGGATCGGGTTGCACGCCGCAACAGAAGAAATAAGGGTGGAATGATGGGCAGATATAAGGGTGGAATGATGGGAAGAAATAAGGGTGGAATATGATTGTAAGGTGGGATCGGGTTGCGCCGCAACAGAAGAACAATTGAGGTAAGGAAATCTGAAAATCTCATTTGTGATTCTCTGTATCTCTGTGCAATAATTGTTTGGTTTCTTTGACTGCCTTCTATTTGTGCATTGCTTTGATTTTACTTAGTGTAACGTTTGTTCATATATAATAGTACTATTCAATGGTACTAACGTCCCTTTTGCCGGGGGCGCTATATATTTTATATGGATGTAGGTGGTCGTATAGCAGGTAGCTCCGTCCGCCGATAGTGGTGCCTTCTCTTCATCCCTTCAGCAGTACTGGTGAGCCCCATTCCTCTCAGGGCCGTGCGTAGTCTATGTCATCTCTTTTGTATATTTTGGTTCTCTTAAGGTATAGTCGGGGCCTTGTTGCCGGCCAGTATGTAAACCCTCCTCCGTACCTTTAGACGCTCTGTAGACGCTGTGTGGGTTGTATATATTTTGGGTAGTAGTTGTTATTATTCGTAATCATGGTCCCGAATTGGAGATGTTGTGCTTAGTTTGTATATTTTGGGATTATCAAATGTTGAAGCTTTAAAAGAGGAAAATGGACTTATGTTGTAAATTAATACTTTGGTTCCATTTCTATTTCATTTATAGATTGGTATATTATAAACACGGGGTAATGCATTGGGTAGGAAAGGAAATCCAGGTCCGCTTGACCGGGATCATCCGGTTAGGCGCCGGTCTCATCCCTCGGTTTTGGGGCGTGACAGTGGGCACCCCGCTCGATCTGCTAAAGCCACAAGTGTAGATAAGGTCCGAGTAGAGATTGATCTGCTAAAGCCACAACCAAACTCTTTTTATGTGGGATAAATTTTTGATAATGCTCCTCAAAAAGGAATTGTCCAAAAGCTCGAGTACGAAGGGATTCCTAAGTAATGCAAATTCTGCTGGAAACTAGGCCATAATTTACGCAACTGCAGGGCAAGTGAAAGGAAGAAAGCAGCAGATGAGAAATATGCAATAACCAAGAGAAATAAGGATAACTATGAGACTGATTCTATTACTGCTATTGAGAACTTTAAAGACCATGGTAATGGAGAATGCAACAAGGTCATAGAAACAGAAAAACTTCCTAAGACTATACAAAAAGAAGCGATCAAACAAAGGGATGAGAAAGTCAATGATCAGCAGACGAATAATACCAACAAGCAGCACAATCAACACTATAGTAACGCTGCTGATAACCAAAGCAGGTTGGACACTGAAAGCAAAGAAATGGTTGAAGATATCAAGGCCAAAACAACCAAACAGAAGAGGAAAAACAACAAACAAAAGAGACTTCCTCAAAATAAATCCAAAATCTGTTTTAAACCAATATGGTGTAAAGTCAACGGCAGCAGAAGGGCTAACAATAACAAGGTGGATCATGACAAGCAACTACATCAAGAACTAGGAAAGATGAATGAATACAACCATTATCAAGTAGGGAACATAGATAAAGAGGAAAATGATGAAGCTATTAACAGAAACAATGACTCGAGCAACAAGGAGTGCAGTGAATCCAGCCCTACAAATAGAACAATTGAAGGATCATAACATCTCGTCCAAGAATCGTCTGATATTCAAAGGAATTCGAGTCAAGGGAAGGATGTGAACAGGCTGCAAATCAACGATCAACATGACCACCATGACCTAACCAAATACCTCACTACTAACGATGGTTCAACCAGTGTCCCATCAAAGATTAAAGCATTACTAGGGATTAATATGACAGTCCAACTAGATCTTGATTCTCCACAGTCGTCTATTAATAAACCGCTGCCTACATTGAAAACTGATCATCATATAGAAGTATCTCACCAAACAAGGTTACTGTAAGAGTCCCTAAAGACCAAATGCAAAACAGACTTAGCATTCAAGGTGATAATGAAGGATTCTCTCTGGTCCAAAGGTTTAAAAACAGAAACAGAAACAAGAAGAAGGAACCGAAGAATAAAGAAAAGTGTAACTCTTCCAAGGTGGAAGGGAGTACAAACTAATTACCCCTCGGCCTATGATTAATTCCATCTTTCGAAATATTAGGGGAGTGAAATAAAAAAAAGTCATTCCCAGGCTAAGAAAACTCATCAACATGTACAAAGTGGATCTCATAACAATATTCGAACCTTTCGTTAGCATGAATAGAATTGATAAGTATATGAGATACCTTGGCTTTCATCACAGTATGGCTAACAAGAATGGGCAGATTTGGTTTCTATGGTCAGGAAACTTTCAAACTAGCATGGTCGACAATAAAGATCAGCAGCTAACCATCAAAATGCAATACACCCTGCTAATTGTGATCTCTTCCTAACAGTTGTGTATGACAAATGTACTGAGAATGAAAGGAGAGAGATTTGGAGCAATTTAGAAGATCTGCACACTCACATCAATGGTCGTTGGTGCATCGGGGGTGACTTCAACTTAATTTTAGAACCAGATGAAAAAAAAGGGGGGCAACCCTCACAGAATCATAAAAGTTTTGAATTTAGTAGCTGTATTGATAATTGTGAGGTGGTGGATTTGGGGTTTATAGGCCCTAGATTCACGTGGTGCAACAGCTGGAAAGCTAGAAAAAGGATTTGGAAGAGGCTCGATAGAGTATTTGTTAATGACCAATGGACCAAACTGTTCCAGATTAATATGGTCAAACATTTAGCTAGAACAGGTTCAGATCATAGACCTCTCCTCATCAAATGTCAAAAGGAACTTCAAGCTAGCATCAAATATTTCAAATTCCTTGATTTTTGGGCTGAACAACCTTCAGTCATGAACCATGGTAGAAGAGACCTGGAGCATTCAAGTTCCTGGAAACCCCATGTGGAGGCCATAACAGAAGCTAAAAGTTCTCAGTAAGAATCTTACTAGATGGTCGAAAGAGACCATTGGCAATGTATTCGAACAAGTTAGCATATGGGAAGATAAAATGGTAAATCTAGAAGAAATTAACTCCATTAAAAACACCGATCAATCCAGGGAGGAGCTTAATAAAGGCCAGGCAACATACATCAAATGGATAGGTATGCAGGATGCGATCCTTAGACAGAAAGCCCAGAAGAAATGGCATGAAGAAGGGGACAACAATACCAAATACTTCCATAGCTTAATTCGAAACAGGAGAAGTAGGCTTCACCTTTACACGATCAAAGATCATAATGGATCATGAGTACTGGGAGATGAGAGCATCTCAAGGGTTGCTATGCACCATTTCAAACACCTGTTTAACCTTCAGCACCAATTCACCAATCAAGATATCCTTAGTTGTATCTCTAATTGCATCAATGAGGATGATAATTATAAATGCAAGGCTCTTCCTAACGAGGAGGAGATCAGAGATGCTAATTTTAGTATGAATGCATCCAGTGCAGCGGAACTGGATGGATTTAATGGAACCTTCTATAATAGATGCTGGAATATCATCAAGGCCGATATTGTGGACTTTGTACATGATTTTTTCAATGAGAAGTCTATGACCAAGTTCTACAATCACACTTGTCTGATTCTTATTCCCAAAGTCGACTCCCCAACCAATTTCTCTGAGTTCAAGCCTATTAGCCTGAGCAACTTCACGAGCAAAATTATCTCTAAACTTCTGTCCCGTAGGCTGAACCCTATTCTTGAGAAAATAATCTCCCTGAACCAAAGTGGATTCGTCAAGGGCAGGCTGATCACTGACAATGTGCAATTAGCACAAGAGATTGTTCACAACATAAGGTAGAACAACAATGGTGATAATGTGGTCATCAAGTTGGATATGGCTAAAGCTTACGATAGAATGTCCTGGCATTTCCTAATGGCCGTCATGAAAAAGTTTGGATCTCAGAAGAATGGATTGATATTATTTGGAGATTTGTCAGTGATGTGTGGTATTCTATCATCATTAATGGATCCAGAAGAGGTTTCTTCACCTTATCGCAAGGTATCAAACAAGGCGACCCTCTATCCCCTTCCTTGTTCATTATCAAAGCTGAAGTTCTCTCCAGGTCCTTAAACAATCTTATTACTCACCACAACTTCACCCATTTCTCCATGGACCATAGAGAGCCTATCATCACCCCCCTTGCTTATGCCGATGACATTATGATATTCACTGGAGGTGATAAACATTCGCTAAAGCTCATTAAAAGTCAGATAAGAAGGTATAAAAAAGCTTCAGGTCAAAAAGTGAATAACGACAGGAGCTTCTTTGTTACTGCTCCAAACGCTTCAGCTAGCAGAATAACTAGAATCAAAAGAACCTCGGGTTATATGGACAAGCCTTTCCCTTTCAACTACATCGGATGCCCAATCTACTATGGAAGGAAAAAAATTAGCATCTTTCATGGTATGGTAGCCTAGATTGTGAAAAGATTCAACGGATGGCAAGGATAAATGATATCCTACGGGGGAAGGTAAACTTAATCAAACATGTCCTCCAATCCTTGCTAACCTACATTTTATCTTCCATGAACCCTCCCAAAGGCATCATCAAACTAATGGAAAAACACTTTAACAATTTCTTCTGGGGATCTTCGGAAGGAAAAACAATTATCACTGGTCCTCTTGGAACAACTTGTGCCTTCCTAAGGATGAAGGGGGTGTGGGGGCCAGGAGAATGGATGATATCACCGAGACGCTTTTCCTAAAAAGATGGTGGAGATTCAGGACCCAACCATCCCTCTTGGCCACTTTTCTTAATGCTAAATATTGCAAGAAAGCCAATTCAGCTAACAAAGTGACTATCCCATATGAGTCACACATTTGGAGAGATTTAATGAAGGCAAGGATCAAAGCTGAACCGAATATCTTATGGGAAATGCAACAAGGCAACTCTAGTTTCTGGTGAGATAACTGGACGGGCAAAGGTGCCTTGGCCAAGATTGTTCAGGGCCCGGGAAAGTCTCCCAAGCTTCTTGTTAAAAGTTTCATCCAGGAAGGTATCTGGGAAACCAACAAATTGGCAACCACTATTCCCCCTCACTTGTTAGATACTATTACTAAGGTGGAAATTGGCAGCAGAAACTCTCAGGACTTTCCAATATGGAATTTAGCTGAGGACGGTCACTTTAATAATAAATCGACCTGCCAATTAGTGAGAATGAAAAAATCAAAAGAATAACTTCATTAGTAAGATTTGGCAAAAATCCATTCCTTTTAAAATCTCTTTCCTATCTTGGAGGTTACTCAAAAAGCGACTCCCCTTTGATGATATTATTGGTAAATTTGGCCCTAACATTGTTTCTAGATGTTCTTGTTGTTGTTTGACGTAGGTGGAGACTATGGAACATGTATTCAATGGAAGCGAGGTAGCAAAAATAGCATGGAATATGATTGGCAATCCACTGGGCATAAGGCATCAAATAGAGCCGGTAGCGGGTACCTTCAAGATATGGTGGGATAGAAGCTCGAAGAACAGGGTCCATAGAGCAGTCCTTCAGATAGCTCCTGAAACAATAGGCTCAGAACTATGGAAACAATGGACATCGTGCAGATATGGTGAGCAGAAGAAGTTTCAACCTAACAAGCTGGTCCATCAAGTTATCTGAAGCATCACAAATGCCATTTCAAAGATTATACCAAGATGGGATAACCTCCTCACTTGGCCAGACTCTTGCCAAAGAATTGGGAGGTTGAAACCAGTACATAGCTGGAAGCAAGTGCTGTGGTCAACTCCTAATATGGGTACTATCAAAGTAAACACCGATGACAGTTACATCAAAGAAAACAACAAAGCAGGAATATGGAGAATCGTAAGGAGTAGCAACGGGGATCTTATTATGGACTTTTCGAAGGCTGTCCAGTGTGATAGAAACAATATGGCAGAGGCTTTAGATGCTGAGTTCGGAATGAAATGGTGCAAGAAACAAGGCTATACTTATTTCATCCTAGAACTCGACTCCAAGGTGATTGCAAATATGTTGATAAATAGGCACACCAACAACCTGAAAATCAAACAAATGGTGGATAAGATGTTATTGATTATTCAATAGGCCAAGGTGAGTATAGAACACTGCTAAAGAGAAGCAACCAAGTTGCAGAATGTCTGGAAAAAATGGCTTCTACATCGGGTAATAGCATAATTATCAACTCATATCAACAACTACATACATGTTCTAAAGGCGCCTTCCTCTTGGATAAGTGGAAAATGCCAAGCATCAGAACCAAATTCGATAAAGCCAACTTCTTTGTTAGTTAAAAGATGTATACTTTACCATCCCAGAGGGAGATCCTATATATAACTCCTCTGGTTTTAATTTTTGTAGGTGCTTGTTTTGGGTGATGGAATCACCAAGTTGTATTTTATGAGGTTAGGCATAGCCCCCCTTACTGATCCTTTTTGAATACAACAAAGGCCAGCACTATAACTGGGTAAATTTATATATATAAAAAAGTCCCATGCTTGAGTAAAATGCCTGAATATGCATACGTGAACGGTATGCATGGATTTTCTACCTAAGTTCAGAATATCTATGCTTGATAAAGTCTCTAACTTAGTACCAAAACTGACACAAATCTATGTGTCAGACATAAATCCACGTACTGCTGACGAAATTTTGGTGTTCAATGACTTGAGAGGAATGGATCATATCCACACGCAGTCAGTATGTAAATCCATACGCCTATAATATATCAATATAGGTAAGAGAATCCACATTCCCAAAATATTTTTAAAAAACTGGAATGTAAATCCACTCGCCCAATCATGAGTCTCAACACAGGAATGTGAATCCACACGCCTAAACAATCTCAGAAAAATGACGAGAACTCGATTTATATGCTAGCATGGTACATATAAGGAGATATTATACGACTATGCAATTCTACCAGGTAACACAAGTATATAAAATTCATAAATGATAAACTAGCATTTGAATGATGCTTATATCATTATTCTAGGATGAATAAGATGCTCAAGTACTCCTACAATTACAAGTCATGACATATAATATTCGATCATGTTATACTAGTATAAGAGATATTCCCACAATATGATACTAGCATGTTAAGATGCAAATAGAGTAATTAAATAAATCAAGTAAAACATATAAAATGACGATTATACCACAAAAAGTAACAAAATCTACCATAAGCTTGGTACAACCTCGACATTTTCATATTCGAATAGTCATACAATAGATAAAATATGCAACAAACAAAGGCTGGTTACCAAGGCATAGAAAAACCTAAGAAGCTACCTTGAGCATAATTAAACTATGACACTCATAAATACACTCTTCACCTCATATTAAAGTTACCTCCCAAGAACGTAACATGTAGCACGTAAGTCTATTTTCTGAAACATTCCCTCAAGTCGAGGTTAAGCAAGATACTTACCTTATGTAGAGTAGGTTTCAACCTTTTAATATGCCCTTTCTTCTATCCTTGGTTTCCAAACGCTCCCAGTATAGCCAAACAGTTCTTAGGAAAGTTAAATAGACCATTAGGAATCAATCCCAATCCAAAAAGCTCAAATCTTTAAGAATTTTAAAAAAATCAACAAAAGTCAACTTGGTTTACTTCATCAAAACTTGAAATTTTAAATCGGATCTCCACAACTGTGAGTCATGAAACCCAAATCTATAGTTAAAATCTCATTTTGATGTCATTATCATGCTTAAATCAACTATTCTTTATTTTTAGATTTTTTTATTTCTCACTTGATTTCTCCCAAATCCTTGATTTTGTATTAAGTAAATTATAAACTCTTAACTTGATAATAAAAGTGAGTTAAAGTCACATACTCCAACAAGGTCGACGAAGAAAAGGCCAGAACCCTCCAAAACCAAGCTCTCATGGTCCACAATTGAAGAAAGATGCCAAACTACAAAGCGAAGCCCTATTTCTAGTTGCAAAAATCTGACAGTAGATTTGTACTGTGAATCACACAGTGCGTTGTACAGGGCGGCATACCTGTGCTTCTACTGCACTAGAAAATTTTGCTTTTTAGGCCCTTCCAACACCACAAAACTCAGTCAGACCCCCCGGATCCCGCCTAATTTTCCTAACAACTTCATATACCTTATGTTAAATTATCCAAAGGCTCGAAATACGAATAATAGCACAAATAAAAAGAATCAAGCATCAAACCAAAGTCTTAAACTTTCTTAACTTCCAAATCCTAACTTTTCACTAGATGTATCTGAATCACACTCGAGCCCCTTTAGTCACCTCCAAACTATTCTAACAAGTCCAAATGATATGAACCTATCTGAAATCTCAAACCATGAATCGAAGCGCAATATACCAAAAGTCAAATTTGAGTCAAACTTCCTATTTCTTAAGTTTTTCAAATTGCCAACTTTAAACTTAAAGCACCAAATCTTGCTCGGGCCGCTCAAGAATCGATTTGAGCATATGTACAAGTAAAATATCATAATACGAACTTTTTGAAACTTTCAAATTCCAATTTTGAGTATATTTACTCAAAATATTGACTTTGGTCAACTCTTCCAACTTTAAGTCTCGAATTAGGAATTAATGGGTCGTTTAATTTGAAGACAAGTTATGTTGGGATTAGTTTTCATAGTATTATTTCTTATTGAATGTTTGGTATGTTGTGAAAATTTTGTCTCCTTCTCTCTCTCACTGCTAACCGCCGTTATCTGCACATTTCCAGTTGGTGTTCCTCCGTTAAGTAACCACCTCGTTTCTCTCTCTCTTCGCTCTTCTTCCTCCCCTTCCCTCATCTTCTTCTCCTCCCATCGCCTTCCTTTTTCTTTATTTATTTTTTCCCTTTCCCCTATGATTCTAAACCATAAGTGGGCTGTCTAGAATCTGACGCCAATAACCCTGTCCCTCTTCCAATTCGTCACATTTTTTCTATTCTACCACTCTCTTGTTTCTCTTTTCCTATTCTCCACCCACATTGAACTTCTAAGCACAAAAGTCACTGCTGATGCACATAACTGGAGATGAACCCAGTGGATAGTTGACAACAAGGCAAGACCAAAAGCAAATGTTTAGAAGTGCAATTAGAGACACCAAAAGTAATATAGCCATTAATTAGCATACAATCAATAGAATATACTTAACATAGTTCAAACCAAGCAAATGTTTAGAAGTGCAATTAGAGACACTCGATCCTTCTAGATTACTTAGACACTCACTCCTATTATAGACTCCCTGTGGATTCGATCCCGACCATTCGGGTAAAAGCTACACGATCCTTGCCTTCCTACTTATATAGCAGTGTGGGTGAGGCGTGATCACTTTTTGGCGCCGTTGCCAGGGAGTCTAATGGTGTGACTATCTTTGTGACTAGAAGCGTAGCGTGTTTTTCCTTCCTTCTATTTTTTTAACTGCCTTGTTTTATTTACTTAGGTACAATGGCTTATCCACTGGGAAATGTGATTCCGGGGGAGGAGGTATATGATAATCAGGAAGAGGAAATCAATAAACTTCCTCCACAAAGAAGGGGCCGACAGGCCAACAACCAAGATGATATTCCAGACTCTCCCCCACCTCCACCTTCTAGAGTTTCCCCTCGGGTCCTACCAAACGAGGGGTACGCAAGTGCCATTGTCCCGCCGAGGATTCGGGCAGGGAACTTTCAAATCACGAATGTTATGCCTAATCTCCTTGAACAACGAGGGTCTTTCACCGGGGCTGCGCATCAAAATGCCTACAAGCATCTCAAGGTCTTCATGGATACTTGTTTGGGGAGTAAACAAACCAACGTTTCGGAGGATGCACTTAGACTCCGATTGTTCCCCTTCTCTCTTCGGGGGAAGGCACTAGATTGGTTGGAGCGTCTTCCCAATCACTCAATCTCAACTTGGGACGAGCTCGTTCTTTTCTCCAAGTCATTAGGCGGCACTCCGTGATGAGATTTTTTCATTCAAACAAGAGACAAACAAGCCATTGCACGAGATATGGGAACGATATAGAACCATGGTGAAGGAGTGTCTAAATAATGATATGACCAAGGCTATGATACAACAAACCTTCTACCAGGGAATCAACACCGTAAACCAATGTGTGGTCAACCAATTGGCCGGAGGTAATTTCAT
Source organism: Nicotiana undulata (assembly GCA_005239495.1). Lineage (NCBI taxonomy): Eukaryota > Viridiplantae > Streptophyta > Magnoliopsida > Solanales > Solanaceae > Nicotiana > Nicotiana undulata. The sequence continues at coordinate 46,741 of ML276112.1, forward strand.
GAAGTTGACCTACCCGGAGCCATGTGAAGTTCTTGATGAAATGGCTGACACATCTTTGGCTTGGCAAAGTAGAGCGAATGTGCCTCAAGGGGATACCGGTGTGAATAGTCTCCACAAGGAACTCTAAGAGCAAGGGCAAGCAATTTCCAAGCTCACAACAACAATGAACCAACTTGCTAAAGCCCAACTCCAACAATTGCAAGGGCCGAAGCAAGTGAATGCTATGGAAGGAGTGAATATGCAAGGAAACCAAAGGAGACCCCGGGGGAGTGCTAGGAAAAACCGTGGAGATCAAGATGATCAAGGGCCTAGTGGTCATGACCAAGGTGAGGATTATGATGAACAAGATGAAAATGTTATGTATGCAAACAACTACCAAGGGCAAGGTAATAGTCAAAGCAACAACCAGGGTTGGAGAAATCAGGGTAATAATCAAAGCTGGGGGAATCAAAGTCCACGAAACTGGAACAACAACAATGCTAGGAATTGGAGCAATACTAATGATCGTCAATGGAACAACAATAATGACCGGTAGTGGGGGGAAAAACGAGGAGAATTGGAGTGGAAAAAACAACAACAACAACAATTGGGGAGGCGAGGTACTCGAGGGTCGGGCATTCAAAGGCCCCCGATGTACCAACAACCAAGCAACCCTCATCTATATCAATCTCAAGGTCAAAGTTCTTCAAGCTCAGATATGGGTCGAATAGAAAACATGTTCAAACAGATGATGGAGAAGAATGCAGACTCAGACGCCCAGTTGGTCTCCCACAACACCTCTATTCAGAATCTCAAAGTACAAATGGGTCAAATCTCACATGCCTTGAACACACGCCCGAAGGGTGCACTACCGAGTGATACGGTGGTGAACCCCAAGGGTGGGAATAATAACAATACCGGTATTGCCATGGCGGTGACTACAAGGAGTGGGAAAGGTGGTGAAGTAAGTACTTCGGGGAAAAAGAAGAGTATTGTTGATGATGAAGACATGCCTCAAGAAGATTCACCGGTTGATGTGGAACAAGTTATGGATGAGCCAAGAGAAGGTGAAGTAATAATTGACATTCATGACAATGGGGAGGACTTGGAAAGGAATGTGAACCCGTCTAGGGAACACATTATTGACATGGTGGAGCCGGTGGCCCCACAAGCCAAGGCACCATTGCCTAGGTCACCTCCTCCTTACCCTCAGAGATTGGCCAAACAAAATCAAGAGACTCAGTTCAAAAGGTTCATTGATATGATGAAGAGTCTCTCCATCAATGTACCATTGGTAGAAGCATTGGAACAAATTCCTGGATACTCTAAGTTCATGAAGGACTTAGTGACTAAAAAGCGATCCATGGAGTGTGAGACCATCAAGATGACTCACCAAGTGAGTGCTATTGTTCACTCCATGGAACCAAAACTTGAGGATCCGGGTGCCTTTACTATTCCTTGCACGATTGGGAGTGCAGACTTTGCAAAAGCCCTATGTGATCTTGGGGCAAGTATTAATTTGATGTCTTATTCTATTTTTAAGACTTTGGGCATCAGACAACCTAGGGAGACCTCTATGCGTTTTCAAATGGCGGATAGGTCGATGAAGAGGCCCCTAGGTATTATTGATGATGTGCTAGTTAGAGTGGACACATTTATATTGCGAGCAGATTTTGTCATCCTTGACTGTGAGGTTGATTTTGAGGTCCCATTAACTTGGGGAGGCCTTTCCTTGCCACCGGGAAGGCCTTGGTTGATGTTGAAACCACGGAACTCACATTTAGAGTGGGTAATGAGAAAGTGGTCTTTCATGTATGCAAATCTATGAAGCAGCCCAACACTACTGAAGTTTGCTCTTTTATGGACCTCGTGTCTGAGGTTATTATTAATGATGCCAGTGCTATGATCCATATCGATGACCCTGTGGAGTTGGCCTTATTGAATCATGAAGACTCCGTGGGGGATGATATTATTGAAAGAACCCATGTCCTTCAAGGCATGTGGTCTTATTCTTATGCTCCAAGAAAATTGTCATTGGACTTGGAGAACTGGAAGACTCCACCAACAAAGCCCTCCATTGAAGAACCTCCAAATCTGGAGTTGAAGCCACTTCCTTCCCATCTTAGGTATGAATATCTTGGTCCCTCATGTACTTTACCCGTTATTCTTTCCTCTTGCTTAACCCAAGTGTATGTTGACTCAACTTTGAAAGTGCTAAGGAGGAGGAAGAAAGAAATCGGGTGTACTTTGGAGGATATTCGGGGTATTATCCCTGCCTTTTGCATGCACAAAATCATATTGGAGGATTGAGCCAAACCCTCCGTGAAACATCAAAGAAGACTCAATGAAGCTATGCAAGAGGTAGTGAAGAAGGAGATTATAAAATGGCTCGATGCGGGAGTTGTCTATCCAATTTTGGATAGCGCTTGGATCTCTCCGGTCCAATGCGTTCTAAAAAGGGTGGTATGACGGTGATAAAAAATGACAAAGATGAGCTCATTCCCACAAGAACGGTTACCGGATGGCAGGTGTGTATGGACTACCGCAATCTCAACAAGGTGACCCGCAAAGACCATTTTCCTCTACCATTCCTGGATCAAATATTGGATAGGCTCGCGGGCGGGGCCTTCTATATTTTTCTCGATGGGTATTATGGATATAATCAAATTTTGATCGCCTCGGAGGATCAAGAGAAGACTACTTTTACTTTCCCATATGGCACTTTTGCCTTTGCTCGTATGCCATTCGGGCTTCGCAACGCCCCGACCACTTTCCAGTGATGTATGATGGCAATCTTTTTCGAAATGGTGGAGGACTTTCTTGAAGTGTTTATAGACGACTTTAGTGTCGTCGGGGACTCTTTCGACGAATGCTTGGGTAATCTTGATAGGGTCCTTGATCGATGTGAAGAAATGAATTTGGTCTTAAACTGGAAAAAATGCCACTTTATGGTGGAAGAGGGAATCATATTGGGCCATAAGATTTCAAGAAATGGTATTGAGGTCGACAAAGCAAATATCGAGGTTATTTCAAAGTTGCCACCACCTACTTCAGTGAAAGGGGTCCGGAGTTTCCTTGGCCATGCTGGTTTTTACCGGCGCTTTATCAAAGACTTCTCTAAGGTGGTGAATCCATTATGCATGTTGCTTGAGAAGGATGCTAAATTCATTTTTGATGAGCATTGTATGCATGCTTTTGAACTCTTAAAACACAAGATCACTACTACTCCCATCATCACAGTGCCAGATTGGAGTGCACCCTTTGAACTTATGTGTGATTCAAACGATGTTACTGTGGGTGTTGTGCTTGGACAAAGGGTGAACAAAGTTTTTCATCCAATCTACTATGCCAGCAAGACAATGAATTCGGCTCAAATGAACTACACAATCACAGAGAAGGAGCTTCTAGCTATAGTCTTTACCATGGAGAAGTTTCACCCTTACTTGATGGGTGCCAAGGTCATAATTCACACTGACCATGCGGCACTTCGGCACCTCATGACCAAGAAGGATTCCAAGGCAAGGATTATGCGTTAGGTGTTGCTACTACAAGAGTTTGATTTAGAGATCGTGGACCGAAAAGGGAGTGAGAATCAAGTAGACGATCATTTGTCTCGATTGGAGGAACAAAGACATCCTTGTGACAGACTTGAGATCAATGACAGTATCCCGGATGAAAAACTCCTTTCAATGTCAATGCAAGAGATGCCATGGTTTGAGGATATTGCTAATTACCTCGTCATCTGAGTTGTCCCTTTTGAGCTCCCTTCTAACCAAAGGAAGAAGCTTAGAAGGGACAACTTGGATTTCTATTGGGACGAGCCTTATCTATTCAAGATTTGCACCGACGGGGTGATCCGGAGATGTGTACCGAAAGAAGAGCAACTATCTAGCCTTGAGTCTTGCCACTCCTCGCCGGGGGAATTTCCAAGAAAGACGAGATGCCTCTAAATTCAATTCTTGAAGTAGATATCTTTGATGTTTGGGGCATTGACTTCATGGGGCCATTCGTGAGTTCGTGTGGGAACACGTACATATTGGTAGCAGTTGATTATGTGTCTAAGTGGGTGGAGGCCGTGGCCTTACAAAATAATGAAGCACGAAGTGTGATAGCCTTTCTCAAGAAGAATATCTTTACTAGGTTTGGCACTCTATGAGCCATCATCAGTGACGGGGGGGGGGGGGGGGGCC